>JAIPRN010004234.1:0-16218 GCA_025469175.1 Geopemphigus sp. TES_GeoC_2020 | reverse complement strand
ACGTCTTGTTGTACTGCATGCGTGTGTGTGTGTGTGTGTGTGTGTGTGTGTGTGTGTGTGTGTGTGTGTGTGCGTGTCTGTGAAAAAAGAAAGAGAAAATCCCTTGTATTATAATACGCGTGCTGCTGTTGTTATATATATGTGTGTGTGTGTGTCTATATCGGTCGCGTGTATATACGTGGGTGGTGCGCGGTTTTTATTTTTTTTTACCGTATTTCGACTAAGCGGTAGCGTTTAGATTCATTCTCTCATACACTCTATATAATATACTCACGCGGGTAATCCTTCTCCACGTCGTCCTATATACATATAATATATATATACTCGTCTCTAGGGCACGCAACGGGCATTTTTCGGTCGTTCAAAATCAGTGATATATATTAATATATTATACTTCGTATCGGAGAAGGGCTGCAAAAAATACCTCGTTTATTTCATAGGGTGTATATATATAGGACGATGGAACTAGAAATGACAAAAAAGAAAACTAATATAACTAAAACCAAAACATCAGACTTTTAGAAGCAATTTTTTTAAATATTTAAAATTTTTCAATTTAAATAGTTCATTATTTCCTTCTATAATTTTATAAAAAAAGTGTTCATTTATAAAATTTGTAATTTTTATATTGGAAATCTAAAACTTTCTCATAAGACTTCACCACAGTATATTCTAACAATACTTTAAAGAACCTTCAAACTCTTTGTAATCCGTCTACCCTAAAGTATTGTCAAAATCACTATATATTGTTGAAGTTTGAACTATGGTTTAACAAATATTTTAGCGAAATCGAATATTTTATTAGTATAGAAATATGATACTTTAGGTTTTATAGCTTGAAAATTGTATTTAAGATTGATATTACCCATTATGTCCTGACATTGTAGAAAAACCAAATAGAAAAACAAGAGTAAGAGGTTTTAAACATTTTAACCCTCCTAAACTTTTGTCTACGCCTTATTAGAATATATTAATAAAATAAAAGTTATGTAATAGTATATATTATTTTATTAACATATGTATAAAATACATTTCGCGAAAATGTATACTGACTTGTGATTAAATTGAATATCCACACTACATAATTTTTATATGGTCGTAGCTGTATTTTTCCAATTTTTACTTTCAATGTTATTTTTAATTTTTATTCGTTGAAATTAATTGGTTTCCTATGCAATGTTAATTTTTTTAATTTCGAAAATTAGTATTTTACATTAAGTTCATAGGAAATTTAACTTTTAAAATTAATAATTTTTACTGTCGTTATTCTGTTATTCGCATATTTTATTATGAATTATACCGAATACCGCGCGCATGTGACATTTGAAAGGAAATGATTGACACAAAATTCCGAAAAATACGCGATGACCGCATTCGTATACAAAATTATATCGGTACATTCCTTGTACGAAAATTTATGTCTTTGTTATGTCGACGTGTGACGAAAAACGTTCATAGTCACTGTTTCACTTTACACGTCTAATGTATTTATTAAATTTTATTCGCGCTGTATCCGTTATTTATTCGACGACGATTCGATAATATTTACAAGGAATAAGCTGATATTAAAAATATTAAATATATATAAACGAGTTGATTTGCGGCTAATAGTGTATATAATATTTTATATCGGCGGAACGTACAACGTAGTATTAAATATTTATACGGGGTGAGTAGGAGGTTTATTAACCAACGGATGCAATTAAACGTCTGCTAGCAGTATATATATATATTTATTTATATAATATACTTGTGCGTTTGTTATATAACTACTAATATTATAGTGTATAATATTTTAATAAATAAATGTTTGTACATTATATATATATATATATAGGATTATATTTGTGCGCGTGCTTGTGTGTGTTATAAATATTTGTCAGTCAACACCACGGCGGTGGACACGGCGGCAGCGGTGGAGTAAGTTGAATTTACTCGCAAGTAATGTGATTATCCGGCAAAAACAAACACGACGACGACGACGCGCAGCGGTGGCGGCTGTGGTGGCGCAAACATAAATTTACCTCGACAACACGATGATTATCAAATAAAATAATATTTATTATTAAATATTATTATTATTTTTATAATAAATATAATTATTATTTTATTGCGCCCGGCGCCACGTATTGTGCCGTGTACATAGTGCGTCATCGCGCGGCCGTGTTGCCATTGTTTTGAAAGCGTAAACGACCGGCAATCGGCCGATTAATAATACGTAATATTGAATCCCGCGATGGTGGTGTTTATACCGATAGGGTGGGTGGTCGAAAGGTGGGCGAGGAATATGCGTGATTCGATTTCCACTGGGAAATATTCGTGTAAAATTATAAAAACCAAACGCCAACACAAATAACGATTTGCCGCTGCAAACAAATCGTTTGTCGACGATTGCAACAACATATTAAATAAAAACGATACCGTGGCGTTTCCGAGTACAACAACCGTTTTGTTTTCGTGCATGTGTTTTACAGTCATGGCAATATTGTACAGTAGGTAAAAATATACCTAATAAATATGGCAATAACGAAGTTCGCGTATTTATGTCAGAATATGGCACGTGTAGCGGCAGCGTATAATGACGATGATGGTATTTTCGGTCTACGTATGTATATATGTATGTGTGTGTGTGTGTGTGTGTGTGTATGTGTGTGTATTTACGGCCCCAGGAGGAGAGTTGAAAACTTGTCGGTGGCGGGACAAGACGGCGAGTAGCGAGCAGCCATGGAAACGTCGACGACGACGGCGGCGGCGACGGCGTTTGATTAGGGGTAGGGGCGCACTTGAAATTCGCAATCTCGACGACCGCCGTCGTAGTCGTCGTCGTCGTTGTCGAAAACGCGTCCCTTAAGCCCATCGGCAAACACAATCGCTCCCGGTCCCTCCCTCCGCTCCCCTCACAGTCACCACCAGCGCATATAGTTTGGTGGCGTCCGGCCCGCAGGCACTTTTTCTCCTCTTCCCGTCACCTCGTTCGCCGTTTTGGGGTACTCTCGCACACAATCAAAACACCACGCGCCTCTCCCTGTCAACGCCGCCAACGGGCGAACCGTTTTTGAACGTCGTCGACGTGATCGTCATCGTTCTATATATATATATAATCCATTCTCCTCCTTTCGGACTTGTATATCTTATGTATACGTATATAGATTCGTGCTGCATACACACAAAACGAAGGGCTAGAGGACAAATTGGCGAAATAGCCACCGCTGTGATTTCAGTAATATTATACAGTAACGGACCTCCAATATACGTCTAAACTGAATATCCGTATATACAAAATACTCGTTCGTTCCGAAACTTTCGTACCAACATAAACAATAGTGCTTCGTGTAACGACGAAGGTCGCCGCAAGAGACTTGTGGCCCTTTCGAAATCTATACAGTTACCGGCTAGTGTACACGCTGAAATGTAAATGTTATATGTATATTTTATTCGTATCCCGAATATTGTTTAAAATTGTGTGTATGTGTACGCGTGTATTTACATAATAATAAAATATGAACATTTACGTCAAATTTAGAATTGGTTTTCGAAAATTGTGATTAAAATTTGAAAAAAAATTGATTTAAATATGTATGAACTCTAAAAGTTATAGCGATTTTAAAATGTGTACTAAAAGAACGTGTTGTTCTAAAATTCCCATTTTATTAGAATAACGAAATAATTAATATAAAAAACACCCCGACAACAATACACATTAAGCTTTTATCAATTTTGCAACGCTGTTATGAATAATTTCAACAATTTTATTTCAGTGCCTCTTCTTACTCCTATAAACCCCGACTTCTCTCCTCCGATTATGTTCTGTATAATATTATTTATAATTACGCGGAAAATTCTTGTTCTTAACTTAATGTTTGTATGCGTATACGTGTGTGTGTGTGTGTGTGTGCGTGCGCGCGCGTGCGCTTGTGCCTGGCGGCGCGCGCTTGTGTGTATGTGTATGTGATTGTACGTTATTGATTAAAATATACATTTTCATATGTACACGCCATATAAATATTTACGTCTCGCTGGCAGCTCGTTCGATAAAGATGAGAGTGCAATATTATATCCAACTATACTCCCATCTCTCATGTGTAATTGGATTTAGTTATTTTATCTTACCATTACTATTATAATTAACCAAAAACAAAAAACCTTGCACCAATTTAAATATTACTTACAACATATGGTCTTTCAAATTCTATATTAAAGATAATCGTTTATGTTTAATACATTGAAAATTTAAAACAAATTAAAAATTAAAAACTATTTTGGAATTGTAAATTTAATAATTTAAAATATGCTTATATATTTAAAAAGAGAAATTGAAGTAGTAACTTCAAACGAAATCTATATATATATTATATTCTAATGAATTTAATGGGTCTAGTTTTAATGTGTCTTTAGTCTTGTAATATACGAATATATTTATTATAAGCTTTCTAAACAAAAGAAGGACTTTTTCACGGAATCGTTTTATATACAAATTACACAAAAAATATAAATTGTAAAAAAATATATTTTGGGTTATAAGGCCAATAATATATACTTCAACGGGTATATATTTTTAAATAATATTAAACAAAAAAATAATTAAATTCACTGTTAAATAATCAAAAGTTGATTATTTCCTAGTTTTCTATGATTAAAGAAAACCAATGACAAAATTATTAAAATAATTTAAAAATCTCGATAAAAAATTTCCCGAAAGTTTGAAATATTTTTCTAAATAACGAATATCGCGCGTTGTATATTTTAAATCTAATAATAATTTATTATATGTAATAACTTATAGATACAAAAATGTAATCGACATAATGTGACAAAGACATTAAATACAAAATCAGTGATGTTTTATACTCTTAATAAACTTGTATTATAATATATTGTATATAATATATACTTGTATAATAAATAGTACTTTAAAACCATTATCAACTATCGCCACTATAATGACGCCTATCATGAACGTTTTAACAAAGTTAAATATATATGGGTAAATAATATATAATTATTTCGTTTGTAATCATATTATATAATATATTATATATATTTACTGATATAATTTAACATGGTACGAAATAAAATTGGCGCAATAGATTTATTTCGATAGTTTCGCGTTAAAAATTAACGCATTCGTTTTTTCTTGAAATAGAAATATATAAAATTATAGTTACACGGTAAAATCTACCATAGATTAGCGAAAAAATTCCATTTTCTAAACGCCTCTAATAAATAATTCTTCGAATTCACTACGAGACATGTATATACAAATATCTATACTAATCTATTATTTTTTTAACACTCGTCAGTCTGAAGATAGATAATGAACAAATGTATTGTTTATGAATTATCATATTTTTTCTTTATATATACTTGAGTTGTTTCACCAATATAAAAATATTTTTTGTGCGTCATGTGTGTGTGTGTGTGTGTGTGTGTGTGTGTGTGTGTGTATGCGTATGCAGATTCGCGTTCGTGTACATACGTTTACAACACATGCATCAAGAAATTGATGTACACGTTATTATTATATTATATTGAAAATTTGTATATATATACGTGTATAACAATATAATACAAATGTTAACGTGCTATTGTCCACGCAAGATTAATAAACACATCGTCGTTTCGTATAAAATGCGTAGTAAAATGCGTTTGTTACTAATATAATAATATGTAGAAAAAGTTATTATTGGGCGTTGGTTTCCGCCGTAGGTTTTTGACGTTTACAAACACCCTCTACTGTGCGCGTATATAAACGTACCATATAATATAGTAGTGTCGACATGTGAAAACATCCCCTACGTGGCGAAAAAAAAACCTTAAAGAAAATATACAAAAAACATTACATTTATGCATCCGCCGACACTACCACTATGGCAGCTTACCAGTTATCGGTTACCGGTTTCGGCCAATTTCACACAACGGGTCCGTTCTATAACAACCATATCATATTATAATAATAATAGTGATAATAATATACGTTTATACAATATATTGTATAAATGCACGAAGAAAAAAGTACGTTTTTTTACGTATCCGTGGCAGTCTTGTTCGTGTGTGCTGTGAGAATATTTTTTTATTATTATATTTTTTTTTTACATAATCCACGCAAAAAAGAATCAATAAAATATATACCCGTGAACCACCTTCTTGTATATAAAGGTATATATATATATTCCAGTGAGTTATATTCGTATATATATTGTATTGCACCGATATGTATACATATAATATTATACTGTATATATATATATATATATATAGTATACTACAACACGACCACATCGTATATCTTTATAGTGTGATCCCACTATATTGTACATCGAAGGAATACGAAATTTTGGATGTTTACTCGATGACCGCATCTTTGAACAATGAACAATATCGTTTATGATGCGTGTACGATGAGTACAACGTATATAGATAGAACGATAAACGGATAAACATTTTTATACTTTTATATAATGTCATCGACGGACAAAATATTGTTTTACGCTTCATGAAAACGACGGATCAATAAAAATTAATGTTCGCTCAACCTCAAGTCTGATCGTCGAAATATAAACATATATGGACGCGCGTGTTACAATATAAATGAATATAACTGACCCTTTTCCACGGCACTTTTTAATTCCCGTATTATTATCAAATTCCGGATTAATACGTATACTATAATGTGTATATAATACGGTGGTTGGGTTAAGAGATCATCGCTACACGTGTCTGTCACGCGTGCCAATAGGATTCGCGACGATTCGTCGTGACCTATAAAACGCAGGACAACCCGACAAATGAATATTCAAAAACGAACTTTGCGCGTTAGTCCGCGGTCGAAGAACAATATACTGCGTAAATAAGAATAAAATATACTTATATACCGCTCATACAAAATATGTATTATCTACAACTAAAAGAAAACGTATACCTACAAAACCATATTACTACTACAGATACCACGAAAAATATGGTTGTAATGTCATACGCATATAGGTTATAAATAATACTTTGTGTTTAATGTGCACGCGTATATGTACTCCATAAATCATGTGAAAACAACTATATATACACGATAACCAACACACACGAACACACACGCACGCACATACACCACAAGGAAAAGAAAGAGAAAGACACGCGTACACACACAAATACATATTATATAAGGACGACTTAAAGCTTATATACAACCCAGTTTTCACGAATACAAAATTGGCGTAATTTTACTATTGTCATCGTCTTCGACGTGAATACAACAAAATATTTACAGCATATAGACACATATAGTATACACATAATATTATAATACACACACCGCTATAGATACAAAATATATTAATAGCGTTTGTGTGCGTATTTGCGCATGTGTGCATACTCAGTTAAAATATGAAATGGTTTCAACGACCCTCTTAAATAGTAGTAGGTAGCTTATATTCTTTGGCTTAACGGTTATTATAGACCCGAACGTATTGTCGTTAATTTGTTCGATTGGTTGTAAGCACTGTCTATGGTACGTATTTGTTATTTGTTGCGGCATTCACGAAATAATCCAGTAACGCTGTTGCTAACTGACAGATACCGTAAAGTATTTTGACAAAACAACAACCTGTTCAAATAAGTTGGTGTCGATTTCATGCGGCCATAATATATATAATATACAGTTCACAATATACCATCACCGCGGTCTTCGAGAAACGTTCTTATATACACACATATATGTACGTACATATATATAAGTATAGGTATAAAATATAACCCCGGCAATCCGCGTGTAACGATTGTATTGTACTACACGGTCTCTTTATTGTCGAATCGTTTTCATTCATCATTACACAATTATTTTCATCCGCAGCCAAAGTCGAGTACCTATATATTGCTGCCGTATTATTTTTATACATCTGCCGTATTTTACGTTTTTTTGTGTACGGGACTTATTGAACAAACAAACACTTGACCGCGACGCGCGGTTCTTGACGAGACGCAATTACTAAAAATTAATTTCAAAACTATCCGATGTATTCGATGTTGTTCCACTATAGTAGTAATATAAATTATTTTATATAAATAATACTCTATACTACATCATAATATGTATATATATATATACGTGAATTACTATCGGTCGAACGTATTAAAAACTATATGTGTACGTGGGTCATATTTCGATTTTAGATGGTATAAACACAATTTTTGTTATGTTTTAATGCTATGTATATATATTATTTGTATGTTATATCTTATTTATAAACATAATATAACATTTTAAAGCGAGAAATACTACGTTGTTGCAATTATTTTATAGTTGGGTCCGCTATCTCGTCTTTATATTATATTTGTGGAGATGTATGAATATACGCATATATATATAGATTGTAATATACAATAACCGCCTGATGGCGTCCCGTATGCGAAGACCCATTTTATTCGGCTATGGCCGCTAAAAGGGGGGCAGGTAAACGTAAAAAGCTTTTCATACATAGTAACGGCGGCGGCGGTGGTGGTGGTGGTGGTGGTGCAAGAGACCTCTGTGTAAACAGGAATTTAATATAGTATAAGAAAACAAGGGGACAGAGTTAAGGGTAAATTTACCTCGGGGGAATATAGAGTAATAAACATGAACATAATATGGTGAGAGCATAATATATCGGTTTGGATATATATATATATATACATGCATAGTTGAATATCCATATGGAATAAACAAAAGATGATTTTTAATTCGGTTCACAAAAGAAACAAAAAAGAAAAATAATAATTGTATACTATCTGTAAATATACATTTGGAATATTATCCATAGCTTACAATATTTGAATACTATTATACACGACGTATTTTTATATATAAAAAATAGAATGAACATATTACTGTATATATACAACATATATATATACATACATACTGTACGTTGTACACACATATTATTAAATTATAAAGTACTGTAAAGATTGTTTTATTTATAAAAACCATGGAGGTATGAAAATAATTAATATTAAAAATAAAAATAACATATAACATAATAGTTAACATAATACGGTTATTTGTTTTTAATGTTGTGTACGTATATTGCAAAATCCACCCACGGCTATTATATTATGTATATAATGTACTATATAAAGTCTATATACCAAATTTAATTTCCTATTCAAATGTTATAAATACATAAAATTTTGTGTCTTAAAACTGAAGTGTATATTTTTACAATTTACAAATACTGTTATATTATTTATAATTTTGTTATAAGACTAAATTATCATATATGTTACGTTACAAAAATATATTTGAAAATCTTTTAGTTTTTAATTAATCCAAAAAAAAAGTATAATACAACTAAAATTTAATTTTCGAAAATTTTCTTTGTTTATACGGAGAATAAATTAATTCTGCTATGAAATCAAAACTGAATATAAACGAAAAACGTTAAAGAAATGAATCCCAGTTCTTATACATATACTACTCAATTTTTAGTTTAAACAATAAAATATATGCATATACTTTATATACTGTATATTATATATATATATATCAAGTACCTTTAACTGCTACCAGGATACGAATAGCGCATAATATTCATAATTCGTTCGTTACAAATATTTTTATTCGAATCATTTTGGTTGCTAAATAATTCTTTTTTCAGTCAATAATTTCTAGTAAAGACGAGTTTTATCTAGAAACTACTGTTATGAAGTAGAATTCATAATTATAGATTTAAGTATCTACCATTTTTAATAATTTTATCGATAATTCCTCTATATTAATATATAGTGAACCAATCTCGTCCAGTTTCCATTATATTGTATACAAAAATAAATCTACAACCGTACGTATATTTATTTTTCATTAAATCATTCGAATTAAGTATTAATAAAATTATTATCCGCAATACATCTACGTATAATGTACGAAACGTAGCACCGAAACGAAGAAAATCATAAAACCGAACAATGTTAGATTTGATGCAGTTCAATCCCACGCCATGCTGGGGCCGTCCCTCGTAAGGACCAATGGCACTTACTTGCGCGCGCACTCTAGTATATATACCAGCATTAAAATATTGATCTTTAAATTTGTGCTTGTGTACCAGGGACTACAGGTTTTTTCGTGTATATACACATACAAAATGCGCGTTTATATTATCAAACAAAAGTATTAAATAAAACTTTATTACTACGCACATTTAATAATTAGCCTCGATATGACGAAATTACATTACGTCCAAACAAAAGAACTTTTTAATTTGAAAATTTAAAAGTAAATTATTTTTTTACTATTTACGTATCCTGTGTACATATAAATATAAATTTATATTTAATGTAGGTACATATTAGGACTACGATGATCGTACATGTTCATTTACTTTATTGTCAATAGATTAATAAAAATCTACAGGATTATACAAAATATTATAATTGTACGTACAAAATATTGATTCAATAGATGCTTTCTTATCCCGTTTAAATAATGTACATTATTTTAAAACTAATAGGTTATATAATAATATTCAATGTTATTACCCTAAAGAATAGTTATATGCAATGTCATCAAAAACATTTCCTTTAAAAAAGTAGCTTAGTTTAAAATATTATAATTTAACTATTTAACTGATGTGATATAAATCGTTTGCTGAATAATATTCTATTGTTTAAATATATATTATTAATTAAACTTAAGAAAATTAACACAACTATAACAAAAATAATTTATAAATATGACTTGGAGTAAAATTCTTAAAATATCTAATATTTATCAATATTACTTTTTAAGTAAATAATTAATTATTTCCCAACTTGATTAATAAATTTATTTATTTATTCTTACATAATTTATCGTTTAATTATATATTTATTTATTTAAACTAATTGATCACATTATACTGTTTAATATATTATTATAATTATATATTTTTATTGTTGTTGTTATTATTATTTTGAATAATTGTTTACATATTAAGTCATGTAAATATTCGATGTATTATAGGATGCATTTATTGCCTTTGTTTATCTCTCGCACATATTATATACCAACATTATATTTATGTAAAAATTTAACTGGATTGTTTATGTTGACATTTATTATAAATACCTAATTCAAAGAAGAGAATATTTTCGAGTGTTTTGAATTTTTTTTTTGTAACAAAAATTACATAGTTTTCAATTTTGACTTTTTTAAACATAACTATAATTATTTAAATAGGCAAGTAAATAAAGAAAAACTGTAATCAATTACTTTTATGAATGTGTCTATATACTTCGTTATTATCGATTAAGTTACATAATTCGTTTAAAATGCATAATTACTCGCCCTGCAACATTATTTTAACCTTAAATATATATATATATATATTTTTAACATTTATAAATGTTAAATTATTAATTTAAAAATACGTTTAAGGATCACGAAATTCGGAAAGTAGGGTTATCGTCATTTTGGTTTCGTTCAAATATTTTCCGTATTCATATTTCGATAAATAAGGAGTGTTTTATTTTATATTATACTATGTATCCATTTGTTGATCCGTCGATTGTATGTATGCCGTTTTGTGTTCGAGTTGTGCGAGCGTTTTTGTTTTACTTCGATTATATTTCATATTTTATAGTATTAACTTGTGCACTATAACAATTGTCTTTGGAATGTTAGATAGTCTATTTGCATTAGTCGGTTGATCTTTCGTACACTTATACCTACCAGTTAAATCTACCTGTGTAATCGAATTTGTTCATGTGCGCTATCAAAAACTTCATATAAAATCGAATACACAATTCGAATAGAGACTGTGCGGATTTAATATTTTATACATATGCGCAGCCTTCGATGAATAAACAACTAACAACAGTGTCTATATTTCTAAATTATTATATTATTTATTATAATATACTTATCAAGAAAATCGTCAATATTACAACAGTAAAACTATTGCGACACTGCGGCTATAATCATTCATTTTGTCAGTAAAACAAAACTACTACACATTTTATTTTATTTGTGGACTTTTATTCACTATTTAGTAGATGATAGAATAATATAAATATTACATATATATATATATATATATATATATATAAAATGAATAATATTAAAAAAACAAAAAAGTATATCTAATATATACATAAAGAAACTATAACGAGTAAAAGGATTCGATTAAAATAATAATATGAATTAAAATATAAAACTATAATAGGATTGACAGCTTGGTGAATTAAATATGCCTATAATATGTACACCTACATAAAGTATCAAAAACCTTAGAAATTGAATTATATCTATTTAATATCCCACAGATAAAATAGGTAATAAATACAAAACAGATAAACATTATATTATGTCATTACACGTTGTACATGTATAATACCTAATAAAGGTAATTATGTTCCTAAAATATAATTACGTTTTATATTATCAAGTTTACTATATAGTAACAAAATAATTGTTTTAAGTGCAATTAAATATTATTGTAATAATACAAAACAAGTTTACGAGGAAATATACTATTATCTAAATATTTATAAAAATACAAATAACGCGTTAATAATCAAAACTTACATACACATCACATTTATTTCAAATATTTGTATTTAATTTTGAACAAATTTCGATTTAATTTGTTTTTATATTAAATTAATTAATAACGCATATGCAAACCTAGGAATATAATAATAAAAAAAAATATAAAATTCTATGTATGCGCATGTATATAGCTACAATAATAAAGATAAATTACAAACATAATTGATAAACGTTCGTTATCATAAATTTCATCAAATTCGACGGATTTAATAATTCTTTGTCAAAACAATAAATTACATTTTCACCCTAAAACACCATAAAAGGTATTTTTATTTCGAGGTCTTCAAAATATAACCCATATGTACAATAATTAATAATATATATGTATATATGACACACTCGTAGATAAACTACTGTTTTCTAACGTCATTTTTAACGAGTGAAGTATAACCGCATTATTTAAAATAAATTTATTAGAGTATAAACCATATGATGGGAAATTTAAATCGTTGACAGCATTTCATTAGACTCTTTTGTGTACACTTGAACCAACAAGCTTCCCAATGTACTTGCCAGATGTAATCATCACACCTGTATTTGTTCTTCTACTTGCTCCCCCAACCCTATTATCTGACTACTGACTATTCATCAATTTTTAAACAATTTGGACTTTTTTTTACTTTTTACTTTTTTTGTCTCATTATACTCTGTTATTATATCTAGGTTAAGTCACCGTATACATATTCGTGTAATATACACGTAAATACATACGCATATTAATATATGTGTGTATATATATATATATATATATATATATATATTATACGCGTAGTTAAACAGAAATATATACTTAAACTATAGTCTATTGTACGTTTATAATTGTTAATTCAATTCGTACGATACGCAGTTTAAGCATCAACATTAAATGAATAGGTAGTTAGAGGAGAATAATGTACCATTGTACCGATTAGGTAAATATAGATATGGGAATCGAACTACATGAATTTTAAAACGTGTGTCTCTATATATATGTATATAAATTATTATTCACTGTGTATAATGTACGTATGTATTATCATTGTGGATATAACAACAACATAAATATTAAGTACGGATAAAGTACAATAATTATCATCTTCGTGTATTCTCGGTTTGTGTTCTTACGCTACTGTTTATAGACACTAATAATGCTAATAATGCGACAACGTCCAAAATATACGTTTGTCGCCCATGTATACGGAATATTTAATTGTGAAGAAAAAAAATACAATTATCGAACCCAAAAACAATATAATTACGCCCAACGTGATTTCATTAATTTACACGATCGTATACTACAAGTGTCCCGTGTATAAACGTATATAAACGCATCAATGTGAAGCATAGGTTCGTATATTTATATTGCACAATCCGCGTATATAATATAATGTACTTATTCAACGTTTATATATATATATATATATATATATATATATATGTGTGTGTGTGTGTGTGTGTGTGTGTGTGTACATTTCGTAATCCTATTTACCCTTTTATCCGCGGCGTATCGTTTTATATACTGATAATAATAATGCGTTTATTATCGTACGTTAATATACGTACGTGCATTTGTTTTCCACACAAGCACGCTTAATAATAACATTGATTCGGCAAATTTGGATACCCGGTATTATACGTCGACCGTATAGTAGTGACATTGGCTAAGGGGAATATTGAATAATATAGGTAACCACCGCCGCCGCCGCCGCCATCGTCGTCGTCGTCGTCGTCGTGGTGTTTTGTGTACTCGTGCCCGTTGTACTTTTGAAATGGATGTTCTTTGCCAAACATCAATATTTGTCCGCAATAAACCAGAAACGAACCGCTGCCAGCGTGGCACGGGTGAGCTTGCCGCCGCCGCCGCCGCCGTCGCGCACATCGGAATTCGCGACGCACGAAGAATGCGCGGCGACTAGATTGCCGTACTTATAGCCAACCACCCCTTTGCGTTCGTCGTCCCCCCCCGCCGCCACCGTCACCAAAGCCGTCCTAATAAATTTAATGCGCGTCGTGCATTGGGCGGATAAACTGGTCGGTGGTGGTGGTAGTGGTGGTGGTGGTGATGGTAGTGGTGGGTAGTATGTACACACGCACGACAAGAATTATTTGCCTTGTAAAATGTATATATACGCGCACGCGGGTCCGCTCGATCGTTCGCTCGTTCGGTCACCGTGTATATACATTCAATTTATATATATATATATACACGTGTGTGTGTGTGTGTGTGTGTGTGTGTGTGCGTGCGTGTATAATATCGTTAACGCAATTTATTGACATTATTGTAACGCGTCGGAAGAATTTTTTATTTCGTTTTCTCCGTTTAGGTATATATTTTCGCGTATTATACAGCGGCAAGTATACACACACGCGCGCGCGAAATGCGTGCGCCAGGCAAATTCGCCGTTAAAAAAAGCAACAAAAACAAACCGTTCGAATGACAATATTATAATAAAAAAGAAAAAGCCGATCGATTTTCGCGGACGAAGCGGCTTTTTATTGTCGACAAAAACTGTTTAAGGACGGATATACATACGACGGCCACGAAGGGCCCCGCGCATATCGTTACGTACACGCGCGCGCGCGCGCGCGCCTATACAAACAGTCGTTCGACGCGGAAAAATCGAATATAAGCTTGAAATTCGCGTATGCGGTGAACCAAAGAAAGGTACAACTCGTACCTTTACGCTCCGGGTTTTCGATAAAAAGAAAAACGAATGGATTGAGAATAAAAACGGAAAAGAAATCCGTTTTAAACGGAATAAAGTTACTCGCCGAATGAAATATTAAAACGTACGGTAAATCACCGTCATCCGAATAACATAGGACGCGCATGGAACACACGGCCAAGCCCACTCGACGTTACGTATACAATATATATACGCGCGCGCGCAATACACACGCACACACACTCATTATCGATTGTCGCGTTTTGTTGTCTTTGTGACTCAATACATAAGAACGACACGACAAAAAGGACACACACACACACACACACACACACACACATATATATATATATATATATATATATATATATATACTAACGCGCGCGCAGCTGTCTTGAAACTTCGTCGATTCACCCACTCATACAAATGCACTAGCGTAACGAACGTTGATGATAACGGCGTCGACGAGACCTTTGGCGGGCGGGGACACACCGTGTTGTATGTGCTCGCCGTGTTATTATTACGGCGCAAACGTCCAATATCCAACGACGCTCCTCTTATATATATATATATATATTGTGTATATACAATTTACAGAGCCCCGTATTACCGCCCCGTACTTGTGCGTCGGTATAGGAGGGTCGTAAAGTTCGCGCATATATGTACAATATATGTGTGTGCGCGCGAGGCCGAACGACTAGCGCTACGAGGACAGCGGTTATACAAATCATAGGGTCGCGATGACGGGGGGTGTTTGCAAACATTCACAATCGCCCTACACAAGCGTAATACACCACTACCTCTCTATCTCGCTCGCTCTTTTTCTCTGGTTCACGCGCGCGCCAACTCTACACAAACGTGCGTCTCTTCCTAATGTGCACCCGGCACACACCGCACCTGGGTTTGTAAATACTGCCGGGACATAGTCGGACATCGGCATATCGTCCTGTACATATAAGTCATATATATATATATATATATATATATATATATATATATATATATATATGGTTTTTATAT
>JAIPRN010004233.1:0-16234 GCA_025469175.1 Geopemphigus sp. TES_GeoC_2020 | reverse complement strand
TCCCCGCCCCCCAAAAAAAAAACAAAAAAAAACAAAAAAAAAACGCGAACGAAAATTACTCCCTTCTCCTCCTCACCGGTCGCGTCCTCCGCGTTATTTCCAACCGCCGAAAACGTGCAGCGGGGCCAAACAGTTTCGTGTACACGTACGAAAACACGACGGAACGTCGTCACGCGGACGCGTAGTTAAATAACTATAGACGACGATAGTCACGTTTAAACGTTATAAAACTGCGAAATCGTCCCCGAGAACGGTCCGTCTAGACTTTAACGATCGGCCGCGTTTTCGATCGTCCCGCAGTACGGCGCGCGACGTCGTCCGTTCCAATACGACCGGGCACGGTTTCGATTCATTTTCGGTTTTCGAGCGCGACGGGCACGTTTTGTCCGTAGCGCGCGCGCCTGTTCCGTATACGAGAGTATCGTAGGCATAGCCGAACGAACCTAAACCACGGCCGGTCGGACGTGACCGTCACGAGCATTTCGTTATTCGTAAAACGTTCGGGCTACGGCGTTTTGTTTTCTTACGTCGTTGGGTATCAAAAACCTCCCTCCCAAAACCTCCACGAAAATGTTTAGGGAATATTAATTTCTTACGAAACGCGTATTTTCATTCGTTAAAAGAAAAACGAAAATATTTTTAAAAAACGTACCCTATAAGGTGATAAACGACAAATCTGCTTATAACGCGTCCAGTTTCGTCCGATTTATTTGTTTAAAAATTAATCTCCCCCGCGGGCCTAAGTACGGCACTGTATGTCGTCCGATGTTCAACGCGCGTTAAAGGGAGATTGGAAAAAACCGTTTCGCGCCCCCCCTCGGTCAACGAATATTTAGTACGAACGGTAATCGGCGGTCGTACCGTTTTCTCGCCGCGACCGATACGCTCGTTCTCACCCGGTGGCGCGTACGTGCGCGGTGTACATGTAGGTCAGATCGGAAACGGTCCGATCGATGATGACGCCCGCGACCCGAGTCAACAAATGCGTTTATACGGGACGCGTGATTTCGACCCTCCGACGGGGTTGATTTTTTTTTTTTTTTTTATCGTCGACGAGCGTCGAGGGGGGTTCCCTCAATTCGCGGCCCGTTTATCGTGCGCACGGCGGTCGGTGGAGGGGCGTGCGTGACGTACTGCATAGCGGAAGAGCGAATACGTCGGAGACGACGAACTATTATTGTTAAGTACGGGCGGTGGGCGGACGCGAACCGGCGGAAATAAATCCGCGGAATGGCCGACGACGACGACGACGACGACAGCGTTATTATATCGTGATACGGGACGTCGTTGGCCGAACGTAATATTTAATACGAAAGTGTGTATAAGTAACGCGTAATTTTCGGGACCGTTATCTCGTCGTACGCGACGTATTATTTATACGCGCGATCAATGTACGGGGCCCCGTACGAGTTGGTTGTTGTTATTAGCCCTCTTCGGCGATGCCCACTACTGCGGCGGTGGATAGCGTTATTATTATTATTATTATCGTCGTCGTCGTCGTTATTGCCGCCGTTACTGTTTATATACGCCCGGAAAGCTGCCAACGATCGTTTTATATATTTTTCGCCAGGGGATGGACGGGGGTGTATATACGTAAACGATTATCACGAGTATTATATAAGGCGCGCCGTTTTTTCCTAACGGAGACGCGGCAAAGCGTCTTTACGAATTTTCCCTCGGACGGAAATCTCGTCCGGGTCGGACAACAACAGAGTCCAGAAACATTCTCGTTTGGTCGGATGGCCGTAATTCGCCGGCGGTTCGTTTTTCCGCGCGAACGTCGCACGTCGGGGCCGATTGGTCCGCGGCGCCGTGTTGAACAATTAAAAACGCCGCGTCCCGGGTCGCCGTAACGACGGTCGGTGTTTGTGACGACCCACCCGAGTACGGTCGACGACAACCGTTCCCCGGTCGGGCAAATAAAAACCGAATTCCGGTACGCGTCCGTCCGTCCGTCCGCGACGACCGGACCGGTGGTTTTTATCGGAACGTAACGCCTCGCCCGAAAACGTTGCCGTGTTCGTTTCGTTTTATCGTAAAGCGCGCGCGCCAGTGACCGAAAAAGACCGCCGAACGGTTCGTCGTCCGGAGTGTTTCCCATTCGGGCTTTTTACGCCGAACGACGACGAATGAAGCGATTCCCTTTTTTTGAGGGAGGAAAATCTTATTAGCTACAGAATGGCCTGTTTTATTATTATTACGTGCCGACTTTCTAATTTATTTTCGAACCGCGACGTTCGCTATCGTATAACGCGTTACAGCCCTCGTCATATATCTCGCGGTACGGATTCGCGCAAATAACCGTTTCATAGGACGTTTCCCGAACGGAAGCCAAGAAGTTCCCCGAGTTTTTCCGATCGTAGGGACGTCGTAAATGGTTTCCGTTTCGCCCCAGCAATCGGTACGAGCCCCGTGGCAAAGGTGTGTAGGGATTAATAATAATAACGAACGTGGTTAGTGCCGTCGACCACACCTCGCGGGACGGCTTCATTAGCTCCTTGTGTCGTCTGCTCCCGCGGCGGGTCCGGTGCCAGATTTCTTTTCCCAACTAATCCGCGCCGATGGGGGTTTTCCGCCCGGGCACGATCGCGCCGCCGGCGGGCGCCTGGACCGGCCGGACGGAGCGCGACGGCCCGAGCCGAGAACGTACGAAATTAACGGCCGGCGCGGGTGTGAGCGAGTGAGACAATCGTCGTCGTCGTCGTACGTTTAGCCCCGCGAACGGCACCGCCGCCGCCGCCGCGTAATCGCGTACATTTTCGTTCCCAACGTTGGCCGATTTTATCGCACCCGCCGGTGAAGCGTCTTCAAATCGGCCGTTCGAGCGTAATTATATATATATATACGGGCGCGTTAAACGACCCCGGTAACGGTTTTTACGATTATTTTTATACCGCGACGTAACGACCGCGCTTTATTGCGCGTCTTTTATTTCGTTCGGGGTTCGTCGTTTCCAGCGTTTGGGCGCCCAACAACGTCAATCGATCAGAACGATTGCCGATAAAGGCTTCGTTTACATCAACCACCCTCTATGGCCAATCACCCAAAGTATTATCGAAAACACGACGATTTCCCGACGGCGTCGGTTTTTTTTTTTTTCGTTTCGCTGAAAACGGATACCGATATCCCAAACGCCCGGGCGCGGAAACGCTTATACACCTCGGACAATTTACGCGTAACGTTTACGACGTATTTTTTTAATCGCCAACCGTCACGAACGTATTTCGAGGTCCCTGAACGCGGCGTGTACGATTCCTAGTACCGGTAACGCGATAGTCGACGATCATACGTGTTCGTATTATTTCCACGACGCCCGAGTGGTTGTGCTCTCTATCGTCGCATTGTCCGCGTAATCCTAAAACATTTTGAGCAAACTCCGTCGATATACGAGCGACGACGGGGCGCGAACATTTTTACAAATTCGTCTTCCTTTTACGCGTAAACGTGTTTTGGACATTTTCAATTTCCTCTAAACCCCGGTCCGTTTATTGGTTAACTCCGCGTTCGGTATGCCCGACGTCGCCTATTCGTTCATTATAAACGATATATCGGTTATTTACTGAATACCGTTTACAACGTACAAAACTCCACTAGCCCTGGAAGTTTGTTATAAACTAATCGTTTTGTATAATACACACACCCGAGTTATGTCCCAAAAGTATCCGACCTTCGTGTTCGCCGTCATCCGGCTCGTGGAGTCCTTCGAAGCAATTCGGATGTTTGTTACCGGTATTAGCCTTCGGTACAGGTCGTCGCATTCTACTTGTCACCGTGTCGTCAAATCCCTTTGAGTGGAATTTTCGACTCTGGGTACAGCCAAAACCCACTCAGGCTGGCCAAGTCGACCGATTTCGCGTTTTGCCGGAAAACCGAACCGTCGCCCGATGTTGGACGAACGCGCTGACGAAACCGCCGTCACCGTTCGCTGAAAAACGCGGGCCGTATCCTTCGCGCCGCGTCACGCAATATTCGCAAACGTCGAAATAACGTTATCGCGTCCGACAACGGTACGACGATCGATTGCGCGTCGGCTATTGTTCGCCGTCAACGAAACACCGTAGACGCGAGACGACCTGTGATTTTCGTGTTACGCAATTGTCGTCTAGTCGACTACAACGGTCACGCGAAACGTCACGACGCGAATCTTTCGGCGGACGATTGTTACGGTTGTAATCTACGGCCGACACGACATCCGCCCCGTCGTCGTTCGTCCGCCGTAAATACGCGCGCGCGCGTCGCTAATTAACTTAACGCGATGGTCGGTCGAATTAATTAATTAGAGCGCGTCGTCGTTTCGAAAACGTACCGTTTAGTTATTTTCGTGTCGTTTTTTTTTGGACTCGGCGACGATGTAGTGTGCACGGCGCGCGCGCGGGGCGTCGTTTAAAAAGTTTTTAATTCGACGTAAGAGTAACGCATAAATAACGGGCGAATAAGAGCGTTAAAACGGTTTTAATTACATTAAAAGGGAAAAACCGAAGCGAATATTTCGATTAATAATTTTCGCGCCGGAATCCCGGCGGCGCGAGATAATGGCCGTTAAACGAAATTAAACGCGGAACGGCGGGCGAATAAACGGGAACGGGGAGGGTAAAAAAAAAGCCAAAAGTGGTTCGAAGTTTATTAGCGATCCCTCCGGCGGCGGGTTGTCGTCGTCGTCGTCGTCGTCGCCGTTTGGAATAAACACTCGATAATTCGATTAAAACGCGACGAACGTAAACGATAATGTATATATGGATACACGTTGTCGGAGAGATAAAAAGGGTGCGCGCGCGCGCCGACGAACGCGAGGCGAGAGTGCGTAAATCAAGGTAACGACGGTCGCACCGTACCCGGGTCCGGGTAGACGGCAAGGGGTTAATCAGTTGAAACATTTTCTACGTGCTTCAACCACCCGCCCCCTGCGCGTTCCGCGCCCGAGAAGCGCGCGCGTCCGCGGTTTAAAATAAGATCTACGGCCACCGCCGTCGTCTCCCTCCCGTTCGTTCGCCGTCACGGCGCGTAAGGAACGGCCGCCGCCTTTTTGGCGAGGCCTCCAGGAATACGTATCCCGGGAATCGTTACCAGCTCGGTTGGTCCGCGACTAACCTAACCTTTACCGAACACCACCGGTAACCCGAACACGGTCGCGTCGTCCACCGAATTATATACACGAACATTATCGTTCCGTTTACATACGCGTATCCACTCGCGGCCCGGCTGTTTGGACGCGTTTAACGTCCGAGTTTTTCCCGTTCGACGTCCGTCCCGGTGTTCTGCCGTCCAAATTACGCCTCTGGTTGGTCGTGTCTGTCACTCGTGTCAACTCCAAAACCTTGTCGGTACCGCGGGGGTAGGGTTGCCGTTTCGGAGGTAGTGCCACACGTTGGCTGAGGAGCCTTTCTTGGCCGAAACTGGTGGTGGCTGTGGGCCAACTAGTAGAATCCCCTAAAACCCGTTTACCCGGTTTGGGGACCGAACGTCGTCCCGGTCCAAGAATATGGTACGTGACCTTTTACGGTTCGGTGCCGGTGGTCCCTATGACGACCCGTGACGATTTTCGTCACGAACGACGGCGGACCTCGAGTAGCGCCCGGCGCTAACAGAAGGCACGTCGCGTGGTACGGCCATCGAAACCAGGGGGATCATCTCGTGTCGCTCGCGGAACGGAGTGGGTGGGTTGGCCGAACCGAGCCGGAGACCTCGTGCCGAAAACCGGCCGGACGGTAGTATTTCGCTGAGCGTCTTTCGCGCAGCTACCATAACGCCAGTGTACAAACCGCGTAACGATTATACGAATTTCCGACGAACTTGGGCGAATAGTACGCTGGTCGGCAAACCGTCCGGAACGTGAACACGGTCCTAACGAACAGTTTGGCGCTAGAGCGAACCGACGCGTCGACGGATTAAACGAAACCGTGACGGACACGCGAATCTCGCCGAAAACGTCCGCTGAAACGTAATTTTATGTTCGCGGTGTACAACAAAATAAATATACGTACGCGCGCGTGCTCGTCAAGTGCGTTCGTAGTACGATCCGTAGCCGTGGACTCGCGAGTAACGGTGTACGGAACGGGCGAAGACAAAACGGCCGTCTATTGATCGTCGGCGTATTCGTTGAACCGTTTTTCTTCCCGAAAGATTTCGAAAACGTTCGTCTCGTCCGGAACGACGATTTCGGCTGTATATATATATATATACATCGACGTAAAACGTCGTGGCCCGGCCGAGTCGGCGTATTTTACCGAATCGTAATAAATCGCGATTACGCGTTACGGCGACACCGGACGCGTGTTTCCCTGGGCTTTTCGGCCGCATTACTCCGACGCGTCTTCTATTAGCGCTTGGCCCTATTCAACGTACACCGTGGCTCATGACCTGGGTCAAGAGTCGTCTATATGGACCACTAGCACCGAACTACTGTAGTTGGCCTGGAACTGACGTCGTCCGGTCCCTCGCCGAGTGAACAGGTTTCGATTTTCTATTATCTCGCGCCGGTCTCGCAGCCACCACGTTGCAACTGAGTAAGCTCCTCAGCCAAAAGTGAGACACAGTGCGAATCGACAATCCGGCTGTCCCTGCGGCTCCCCATTCCCGTGGTACCGACTAGATTTTAAGTTGACATCGGCCGGCCAACCCGGGTCACTCTTTTTTACGAAACTAGCCTACCGGTATTCTGACCACCACAGCCGGCTATCGGTGGCCCTTTATTAATCCAAAATACCGTATTTTCGAAATATGTCCATTGCCTAATGGACGCTTTTGCTTGATCCGTGTTCCTTTTTTCAAATACCATACACGGCCGACTTTTTATTTCAGTCCTTCGCCTGTATCGAGGCACTTGGTCCATTTTACTTTTCCTCGGATCCATTAGTGGGGGGGCCCTTTATTCGTCCAAAACATCGTTAATTAATCAGCCCTTTGTATCGAGGCACTTAGCCCTCGGTTCATGTACGTTTCCTCAGGTCCATGGCCATTTGGAACTCTTTGTCCCCGACAAGAGGATCTCCGGTCAAGCCCCCTCACCGCGACAAGGTGAGTTCCTTGAGGGGGGAAAGTGACACGGGACAATGTCCAACGCGCTGATCGCGTTCACCCGTACCGCGCGTATATTCGGTGGCCAATTTACAAGTTGAACGGCCGTCGGCGTGACACCAATAAAACCGTACGCGTGAACGCGAACACCGCGCGAAAACTAATCGCAAGGTCGCCAACCAATTACCGTCGTACGTATTTCGTTTACCGTAAATCGTACGCGCGAATTTTATAAAAAAAAAAAAAAAATTATACGCGCGCGCTGTATAAAACACAACCGCCGGTGTTCGCCCGTGTGTCGAGATTTTCGTTTATTAAACGATTTTTCGACCGTTTTTCCAGGCCTCTCAGCGACCGGTCCAACGAGACGATTGTTCACGTTCGTGAATACGCGCGCGCGTACGTAAAACGAACGTTTTCTCCGTACAAAATCAATCGCGCGGCTTCGACGACGCTCGTCGTTCGTAAAACCGCGTCGGCCACGCAATTCGATTGGCCGGATTGCCGTGAGCGGACACTTCCGGAAAAGTTTCGGAGACAATTCACGTCGGCCCGTAAATGTAAATCGTCCGCCGAGCGCCGTCGATATTTGTTAGCGCATAACGCAAAGTAGGTTAAGTACGAAGTGTTTACGACGTAGTCGTCGAATGGTACCGGCCGAACGCGACTGGGTGCGATTGAACAGCGGCGGGCGCGCGCGCGCGTGTGTGTCGCCAAACGCGTCGTCCGCCGTGTGTACGTACCGTTTTTATCGCGCGATTTCGAAGCGTACGGGACCTCCTTAGCCCGGCGACGTTTTTATTATTGCACGACCGGCCTCGAGGCGGATGTGAAGGCTAATCGTTTATTCGGTTCGACGTACGGCCGAGTTTTCGTACGTTCGCGGACCCGGTGACGCGAATGAACGGCCGGGAAATCCGTTACACATCCCGGTGGTGCCGTACGCTCGACATTATCGTGTCAAGTCGTCGTCCCACGGCGGTACGCGTTACGGGAATTTCGCTATCCGCCGAGGGACGGTCGTGCACGCTACACAAACGCCGCGGGTCCGGGACCAGTTAT
The DNA here is from genome assembly GCA_025469175.1 of Geopemphigus sp. TES_GeoC_2020. Classification (NCBI taxonomy): domain Eukaryota; kingdom Metazoa; phylum Arthropoda; class Insecta; order Hemiptera; family Aphididae; genus Geopemphigus; species Geopemphigus sp. TES_GeoC_2020. The sequence continues at coordinate 8,158 of JAIPRN010004233.1, read as the reverse complement.
ATTCCGGACGAAATATTAGCGGACGTTGTAAACGGTACACGTGGATGACCGCCGCTGTCGTTCGTTTCGCGTAAAACGACAATGGTACGTAAACGGTCTTCCGTAACGGCCGGTTTAGAATATCCGTACGGCGAAAACGTACCTGGCGTGAAATCCGAATTTTACGTTATCGAAATGTTACGCTCGAAAAGGAACCGGGACAATCGTCCGTTCGCCACAGCCCTAAAACGGAATAAAAGCCACGCGAAATTGTTTTCCCGTTTGGACGCTTCGAACGCCTAACCCGTTACCGGGGCCGTTTGATATCGGCGCGGCGAGTAAAACGAATTGTCTCCGGTCCACAGATAACGTACGTGCATAACGCGTAGCCCAACGCGCTCAGCTCGCGCCCCTCGTCGTCAAGTTCCGCCGCGGTCAGGGATTTCTTCAGATTAGATTACCGACGCGCGTTCCGGAATATCGTTAACTCGTTTAAGGTGTTGGCTAAACGTACTCCGGCGACTTGTACGTTTTATATAAATATACCGTCGTTACATTTAAACGTATTATAGTCGTTTATAAACGCGGGTTTCGTTCGAATCTCAGTCCCTCCGAAAAAAATCCGTTTTCCTTTTCTTCGAAAATCCTCCCCTTCCCTCGGATAACTCTCTCTCTCTCACACACTCTCTCTATCTATTTGTATATATATACATTTGTATATATTTACGCGTATATTTATATTAGACCGTCGCGGTGTGAATATTTTATGACGTAAGGTCACAAGCCCCGTACCACACGAGTGGGGAATATATAATCTGAGCGCGTCAGGTGTGTGTACCGCGGCGGACTACGACTTCGGGCGAGCGCGATTTCGCGCGTGCGTTTCGTTTCGCGATTATGCAAAAATATTCAACACGAAAAACCGACGTGTGTGTGTGTGTGTGCGAGAAAGAGAGAGAGTGAAAATTAATAAAAATCCATTCGGCGACGGCGAAAATATACGTACTTATTGGAAAGAGAAGAAACTTATAAAATTTGCATATATCCGTTTTCGTTTCCACGACCATTTTTGTCCGAGCCGTACAGTTGACTTGTACGCCGAGTTATTATTATTCACGCGCGTATAAATAACACGCACGTACATACACGCGGCGCGCGCGCATAAATATAAATATATACACTCTCGAAACCGCTTCGGCGTCGACGATTAAGTAAATTGGCCGACGGCATGGAGGATGAGGAGGAGGTGTAGGGGGTGTTGTTACATCCGCGGAGTTACACTCGTATAACTGCATCCACTCTCGGAACGGTCCACACGTTGCGATTTTTCGCTACGTTTTAGGTTTTTTTTGTTTCCCCGCGTGATTTTTCGAAACACTCGTACTAAATATACATAATTACGTATTCGTAACGTCCTATCTCGGAAATGACCGTAGAAAAAAAACGTATGGACCGAAAGAATCTCGAGTTACGGTTTTTGGAACGATCGGAAACGGTCTGTGTATATATTATTGGGAACGTACGCGATCAAGTATAATTACTTACGCGGCGTTCGAGAGTAAACGGACGACGGGCATCCGCGTCGAATAGCGTGTCCGTTCGTCGCGCGAAACACTCGGCTGCGGGATAATCTCCGAATGACTTATCTCGAAACGCGTTTTTCCCTTTTTTAATTTGCGTTATTCGAACGCCACTCGGTTTTCGCGTTTAACATTACGTTCGTTACGAAATTTCGTTTCGCCTAATAACCAATCACGGAAGCTGTCCCTCCACAATCGCCACTACTGTCCTCCTTTCGTCGGTTTCCCGTTGTTTTCAGTGCATGCCATCGTCCGAAATACCGTCGATTTCGTTTCGTTGGAACGTATAACGCAATCGGGCTAAACGATAACTCGCGTTTGATTCACGAGTATTGTCGGCCGTTCCGAACCGTCAACTCGCTGCGCTCAACCGTCTGCGAACTTCGTCGCGTCCGGCCACCGGTCGTATCACGCAGTCTCTCGTCCAATTTGAAAATTCCGTCCGCGCGTTTCCCGTCGCTTTTACGTGAAACGATTATTCGTCCGAAATCGTCGGAAACCTACGGGCCGAATGAAAACCGACCGTGTGACAACGGACGGCTGAAGGAGTGACGCGAGAATTCGAGGACGCGGCGAACAACCGAGAACGTTACGCCGTAAACTCGCGGACGGAACGAACCTAAACGCAGTAACGGTCGTCACGGTGTACCCGGAGGGGCCGAGAAAAGAAAAACGTTCCGAAACAAACGCGTCCAGAGACGATCGAAAGCCCTACAATTTTCGCCGCCGCGAATAATAATAATGCTAACGGTATTACGGGACGCGGTTTTCTGGCGCACGGACGACCGATTTCCGGTTTTCGTCCTTTTCGACGCGTTCTTCTGTCCGCGCGCGCGCGTGCACACCTAGTGGGCACGTTTCCAGGCCGAGTCCTGCGGATATCGCCTCGCGACGATACTTTCGCCGCTATATTTATCCTCCGGGAACGCGAGGGCGGCAACTCGTACCTACATACAAACACACACACGCGCGCGCGTACTATATAATATATCGTCCAAGGCGGTATATTCCAAAGAGCGATAAAATTGCGTTCCGGCGGGACCGTACGTTATTCGGTTTTTACATTATATCGTCGCGCTTACGTCACGTAATAGGTGTACTTACGTTCGCCGGAATGATATATCGATGTTAGGGATGGGTACGATGGCCGCCGAGTCGTTCACGCGCGTCCACCGAGAACAATTCCCGTTAACGGAGTCCGAACGCGTTATATTTATATATTTACGTACGACGTTCGCGTGTATTTCACCGCGTACGAGATGGCCGCCGGGTAGGCGCGAATATTGGTTGTTCCCGAAACGGTTTAACGAACCGAATCCGTTCGACCGAACTAACGGTCACGATGAAATATATCGGTCGAGAATTTTCGTCCCCGGTCGTCCGTTTTCAACGTTTTCCCGGGAATAATCCGCGTGGTGGTCGTCGATACACAATTAACGGGATTTTCGGCAATTCCCGTCGAGTGCACGGAAGTTGTTCGTTTTTACGTCGTTTAGCTATACGATAACGAACGATACGTCACACGCGTGAAATTTGATATTCGAGCGATTCGTCAATTTCGACGTTTTCACCTGATTCGCTCGTTAATGCCGGGCCTCGGTAATATACGCCGGATTTTCAAACGAAACGTATTTTTCGGATCAACAGGCGGAGTAGACGGATAAAGGTTTGTTCGTTTGTTCGGGACGTAGGTGTTCGACTAGAATGTGGTTTTGTCGTTCCCGGGGACAATTTCGCCGAACGGCTTACAACCGAGCGCGTATATAAATCGGACGATCCGGGCGGTTAAACGACACGTTTTAGTTCGGTAAATCGAGCAAAGTAGAAAAAAAGAAAAAAAAAACTCCACCCCCCTACACACACACATCCACCCGCCCGTGAAAGAAAATACCGAACGCGCGAGAAAAAGGATTTTGGCGAGTCATTATTTGAGATAAAAGAAAACGGCCAGAGAAACAAAAGTGAGGCGCGCGGCAAGACGACTAGCGTATTGTTCTTGCAGATTTGTCCGTAATCCCCGTCCCATTCCCCAATGACTTATATTATATTCCGACGACTCTCCCGACACACACACACATATATATATATTTATAAAGATAGCCATCTTTTCTTCGGGTGTATTCGTTGTCGCGCTGGCGAAATTGCATTTTAATTATATATTAGTGCGCGAGATCGCCGTTCTTTTGTACGCCTTTTAGCTGTTATTTAACGACTTTTATTTTTATTAAAAAGAAAGAAAAAAAGAACTTTTTACCCTTCTTAACGGGGGAAAAAAAAAAAAAGTAAACCCCTGCCGAGCGGTACTTGCTGGGGTTGGTGTTTTTTTCCCGTAAATATATATATATATATATAGGTATATAGATATATCAACCACTACAGTTTTTTTTTTTCTTTAATTTTGTTTGTTTGTTCGGTGGGTTTTTTTTCGTCGTCGTCGCCATCCACTTTTCGCGCAATTAACTTAACAGTCGAAAGACACTGGGCGCGCTTTACTTTTTCTCCCGAACATCTTTTTCTCGGGGGCCCGGCCGTGTAATTTATCGCTCCTTGTAAAACTCGACGCGGTATTTAACAACGCGAAAACCCCGAAACGAACGCGCGCCGAAAACGCTCTCCCGCCGTACAACGCATAAATAAAACGCTTTAGTACCGTGAGACGTCTGTTTTCGATGCGAACTCCCCCCCCCCCTTTTTTTCCCCGGCGACCCGAGTAATTAGCTCAACAACCGTTTCGCGGCGAATAATCGTATCCGTTACGTTTAATAATATTAATAACGCGCGCGCGCGGGACCGATTATTATTGCCGCGACCGTTGTCATTCCGGGGCCGACGACGTCGAATCTGTCCGAAACGCGTTCGTTCGGTTCTTATCCGACACAAACCCGAATCGTTTGAAACGGTTACGCGTCCGAGCGAATGGCCGGAAAATACGAGAATCGCTGTCCGGAACTTGGGCGATCGTTCGACACGGCTAAAAGACGTCCCTGGTTTTCGCGCGTTCGGCCTACCTATCGGCGGCTTCCAATAGCTTAACACGTCGGACCCTTATGTGGGCTTCGCGCGCCCGGTTCGGTACGGTAACCGAAATCCCCGGCAACGTACACCCGGCTAGAATACTACTACCGGTATGGGTCTGTGAGGGCAAAGGGGTAAATGAGTGACGCGTAAAACGGATACGAGTACGACGCGGGCGGCGTATTTGGTGCCCGACCAACGGTTTTCCGTTCGCGAAATATTTACGAACTAAATCGGTACACGAGTCCCAGTCGTCGTTCGTTAATCGTCGCCCAAAACCGGTTCGACTCGTGTGTGTGTGTGTGTGTGTGCGTACGCGCGCGGGATTCGTACGGCGTTTTTTTTATTTCTGTTGCCCGTCGTACGTAATATACGCCGTTTGCAAGTTGCACGCGGAACGACCTTCGGAGTCCAAATGCAATATTTATACTCATTTTATCCGCACACGCGTCGCGTCCTGTACAGGTCGTAAATTAGCCAGCGTGTCCACCGCGTGTAGTATACGCGCGCGCGCGCACACACACGAGCACGAATAATGTACGACGACCACGCCTAGCGGCGATAATATTTCGTACGTACACGTTAGTCGTTACGGGTCGTTTGCGAACCGTCCGCGGTTAGGTTAGTTCGTTTTTGGGAAATATCGGCGCGCGTCGTCCGGCGCCACGGGGCGGCGGCCCGCGATTATCTCCTCGAGAACGTCCCGTCCGTCGGTTTGCCCGTAAAAACGACGCGTTTTCCACTGGTCGACGGTTCGGGCCGAAAACGATGTTCGCCGCACGATTTTCGGTCCCGTACTCACTCACGTAACGACGGCCCGCGTAGGTACCGGCGCAACCGCAGTCCGCCCGTCCGCGTTCAATTATTTCGGTTTCGTCGTCGGCCCGCTCTGTATATATTATATACGCGCTCGTATAGTTGGCGTATCGTTTCTTTGTCCGCCGCACAGAGGACGTCGCCGATATTTCATCGTAACGTTTACACGATTTTCGAATTAATATATTGAAACGGCCGAGTTTTATACGCGCGCGCACCCGTATACACACACATATATAAACGTATTTACGTACGAACGATTATATCTCACGAGCCCCGGACGTTAATGACGTTGCATATTTATTTGGAACGGTCGAAGAAATATGCCCATATACGTCGTGCGCGCGTGTGTGTGTGTGTGTACACGTACGTATACGTATATATAAATTACGCGAATCTATTCCTAACTATATACCATCACGAATTATACGTTTCTTTACGCGATTATTGTTTAATTTTATACCTATATACGTTACGCGGGTACGTTTACGACGGAACGGAGGGAATAACGACGAATCGAACGGCGTTTCGCCGCCAATTGTTCACGATCGTACGGCCATATTTTCACGCGCCGCCGTCTTTACTGGGTTCGTATCGAAAAGCGTCCCCCGAATACGGCCTCGAAAGAAAAAACGCGCCGAACAGCTCGGTGACTGGAATAAGAAAACAACGGCCGATTTCTATTTTCGTCGGTCGGCTAACGCGCGCGCGGTCCATTCGCCGAGATAATTCGTCGCCGAACCATTCGGCGAAGACGGTTAATAATAGTCGGGTCGATACGTGAAACGGCCGAAATACGATACTCCCGGGCCAACGTTAATATTGCCGTACACCGGTCACGCGAAATCCGTACGCGCGGCCTACCGAACCGGACGATATCTTACGCGACGTTCTTCCGTTCGTGTCCGGAGCGCGCACGTCTTAACGGGCGCCGAGTCCGCGGAGACGCGAACACAGAACGGGCGCCGCCCCAGACCCGGAAGTGGTGGTGGTCGTCAGCGCGCGGTGCCGGCCGTTCGCTGTGTTGGCGGAACGACAAAGTTACGATCGCCCGGTTCTCTTACCGCGGCTGGAAAACGTGTTCGCCGCGCTCGCCGCGCATTAACACGCGGCGCAGCTACGGTTGGCAGCGAACCGTCGCCAAAACGACGTGCGTGTACACGTTCCATTCGCCGACCTTAGGCTATCCGTCGGTGGCGCCAAGTCGGTACCCCGTGTACGCTTAATGCGCCGGTAAAAAGCCGACGCGTAATTATCGCGCGGTTGCGTAACGTACAGGCGAATACCGCCGTGACCGAGTCGCCCGCGCGCCGTTAATGATTGCCGCGCGTACATTAACGCTATCGTTTCAAACACGCCCGGCCCCGTACGATCGCGGGATGCGTATTATTAAAAAAAAACAAAATCGAAATAGTCGCCGACGAATTTAAACTTTCGGTTTTCGCCGCGTACATCACACGGGCCTTTTACAAACGCGCACACACCACGGATCGTAAATATCGATCGTTTCGCGCGTGCGCGCTGTATACCGCGAATTGAGAAATACCTCGCCTTTGGCCACAAACCCCGCCGCCCGCCCGGGGCACTTTTTACTTAACCTAACCGTTCGGGACCACCGTTGGGAAAAGCCGAAAATCACGTCGGCCAGACCCGGGAGCTCTCTCCGCGGTATATTACGCGTCGGGACATAAATCCCGTACGGTACACGGCGCTTGTGGCGTACACCCTTACGCGGCGTATACGCACGCACGCCGACAGCGGCCGAACAAGATGAATGTATCGGTAATGGCGGTTCCGACGGCGAAGGAGTGGGCAGCGCCGCGTTTTATAATATATATATATGTGTATAATGGTGCGGACCTTTCGAGGTTCGCGTCCGGTGCCCAAAATCGATCTCTCGCGGGACCAATTGATAAGACGATCCGGGGAAAAAGTGAAAAATCGCTGGGCGTGCGTATTGTTCGTGTATATTACACCGCCGGCGCGAAACGATACGCACTTATAGACGGCGTTATTATGTCGGTCGTTTATACAACGAACGTCGCGTTTTCGGTCGGGAAAAAAAAAAAACGTACAATAACGCGACCGTCGTCCGTCTGTAATATGGACTATGAACACGGTAATCGGTATACCGTATTCGTAACCGTACGTGGTTCGCGCGACCGTTCCCAAGGACGTACGTTTTGTACGTGACCGGAGTTAGAGAGAAGACTTAAGGTAGGTGCGAGACCGTCGTCGCGCGTGTGCAATAGGCGCGGAGCCCACGAGCGTGTGTACACATTATTAACAGTCGACTTAAAATGCCGCGGTTGTCCGCGAGTCGGCGCGTTCGCCATGTACGCGCCCGTTGCTCGCGACCCGAACCGCTTGGTCATCGCCGACCGACCGGACGACGTTAAGTCGGAGTGACGCGACCAGTACTGTCGTCGACGTGGGAACGAAGAAATAAAAAACGAAAACGGACGCGCCGCCACCGTCGTACTAACTAACAGCCGGATTTCGAAATCGCGTGGTACGCGCGTGTTGTTCGAGGAATTGGTGCCGAAAGAGTGGCTGGCCATAGGGTGTTACGAAAGATGGTGGATGGCGCAAAATGCAATGACGGAAGGGCACGATATGGACTGGACATTGATTTTTTGGCTTGTTTTTGGGTTTATCCCTGGATTTTGGAAATGATAAGGCCCACCGAAAGCCAGGCGTGGCGGCTAAAATTCCGGGAGGCTAGCTAAGCCAGCGACCCGGGTTGATCCACCGATATCAACCGTTTA
>JAIPRN010004232.1:0-16236 GCA_025469175.1 Geopemphigus sp. TES_GeoC_2020 | reverse complement strand
TCAAATAGATGGGATAAATGCGAGGGAGATGATGATGATGATGATCATCATCATTATTGTTATTCTTGATTTGTCATTGTTATTGTTATTTTTAGTATTATTATTTTTGTTAGTTATTATTGTTATTACTTTTTTCGATATTTATTTCAGTTACTCTTTATTAAAAATATTTACGTTTATGACGTTTGTGTTGTTTTTGTTGTTTTTGTGTTTTGTAATTTATTAATTTTCTGAGTATATATATTTTCGTAGCTTTGTTGAGAACAGAATAGTCATGGAGAATGTTATCAATACATTCATTAAAATGGAAATAGAAGTTACAGTTTGGTCAAACATAATATGTCGATTACATTACAGTATTTGTCCGAGTTATACGAGCTTAAATTCTAATAAGCGATAATTAGTTCATTGTTACGTAAGACCTAAACACCCAAGTATGTGTTGTAACAATGCGAGTTGATTTGTGTTACGTTCGTACAAAATAAGTTGCTGTATAGGCAAGGGTGTATAGGACGGTCTCAACGCAGGCGATTAGGGTGGTTGTGGGGATGATATTGGCACACCTGATCGCCTGGGAAAGGCAATTGATTTACGAAAAGAAGGAAGTGAATAGCATCGATTTTCTGCATGTTGAGATCAGGAAAGAGGTGCTAAGGAGATGGGAGTTGGAGGGGGATGAAGCAGACGTGGGACGTTGGACTTGGCGCCTGATCAGGGACGTAAGGAGCTGGATAAACAGGTAGTTCGGTGCTGTCGACTTTCATCTAACGCAAATGTTGATTGAACCTGGCTGTTTTGGTCAATACTTGTACAGGTTCGGGAAGCTGGCGGACAGCATGATGCAGAGCACGCCCTGTTTAAATGTGATAAAGAAAAAGGAGGGAGCTGGAACTGACTACTGGAAGAGAACTGGATCTAGATTCAGTCGTCGGGGTTACGTTAAAATCCAAGAAGGGTTGGCAAGCGATAGCGGAGTATGTTGGGGCAGTCTCGTCCACAAGAGAAGTGGAAGAAGGAGGCTGACAGAGAGAAGAAAACGTTAACTCTAGTTAAGTGTATGACGTGTGCTGAAGGCAGAAATCGAAGGGGTAGAATGTTCCATTAAAATGTAAAGGCACTAGAGGCCTTAGTACGTCAAATGAGCGGTGTTTGTTTATTAAATAAACGAGGCGGATGTGGGGGGAAGAACTACCTAACCACCCGTCTACCCTTAAGGATGATTGTTTTTGTATTAAATTTTTCAATAAACGATGGCGACTCACTGGTCCGAAGTACTGCCTTCAGGCTTTCCGGGCCAGTGAGGGTATTGCCGATAACGTGTAAAAAAAAAAAGGACTACCTAACCAGGTGAAGTGCCCTTCCACAGCGCCGCGATTTAACACACACACAAAGGTAGTTGTATAGTTTAATGTAATACACTTGGTTATCTAAAGCGGCTAATATTCACCTTATAATATAACTAATATTCACGGCCAATATTAACCAAGTCGGGAGAAAATATTGATATCGCTTGGAATTATATACGACGTATTATTGAATAATTAAAATAGCGGAGTATTTTTTTTTTTTTTTGTAGGAATTTATTAAGTAGGTAGACGACAAATAAAATACGGTCAAATATAGCGCCAGGCAAAGACGAACGTTTACATCTAATTTCACAAATCAAACAATTTAATAATAATATTAAAAGGATATTATCGTTGTTATTATATATTACGCGTTATAAAAATTTACAAGTATAAAATGTTGTATAATTTTATAATTTGGAAACGTATACTTAAAATAAAACGAAACGTAAATATACTCGAAAAGCGCGCAAATACACTGGTATCGCTTACCCCTATATTTATGCGTTAATTTTTTATTACAATATAAGGCACTCGTTATCATTATATAAGTGAAAAACAATACTATATAATACGAAATATGACGCTAAGAAAAAACCGTTTTTTTTTCAATCGTATGGCAATCGCGAAATTTACACCCGGCCAGGGTACACTAAAAATATATATATAAAAAATGTGGCGGAATACGAAGTATTTTCGACGACCTCGTCTCTTAAAAACAATATTTACCACTTTACTTAAAAGGGCGAGAATCGTATTTGAACATCATTCCGCGAGAATATTAACGACGGTCGTATACACGTTTCAAACATCTAGACGCTATTGCTTAAATTAAATAGTACGTCGAGTGACCGGACGACGATTTCGCGCTCGGTTTGTTCATTTTTCGCCTGTACGCGGCATAATCGACGAACGAACACGATAATTCGTAATTTATAATATTTCAATCAACAGGAGCAATCATTCGGCTTGTCTTGAGGTCGCGAATTGTTTAAAGAGACTTTACTTTTCGATTTCGAGTACGACGGCTTGTAGTGGGCAGTGTTCTTCAAAATCTGGAATAACAATTTGCCACGCAATAAACGTGTACAATAATTTTTAATCGTTATTATTCTCTGGCGCGTGTCTTCATTAAATACCCGCACGTTTGACCGACACACAGCTAGGTGTTTGGAAGTATTAGGTTGTAGTACTGTATATATATATATACAGTATTGTAGTTAATATTCATACGGAAAAGTGATATTTACCGAAAGTTCGTTGTATTGATAGTTAGGTACTCAACCCTTATTTATTTTCGCCGTTATATTTAAAAGAGCAAACGGTCGTAATATAATTTATATATAAATATACTGTTTGAATAGGAAAACGAATAAAAGAGGGACACAAAAGTGTGAAACGTTTAAATTTATTACGAAGTATGTTTTAAATGTGTTTCACATAAGGACCGGTTCAAATTGAAAAACGTTTAGCTTTTAATTTTTCACGATTTATTAATTTTCGTCGACATTCGCACGTGTGTAACGTAAACGGTTGTTATTATTTTTAACGTTTTCGCGCGTTCTTATTGTTTGTCGAACAGTTCCACGAAAATAAAAAATATTCGACGTACCTAATTCGTTTAAATATTTCTAGACTTTTCGTAAAAATAACAACGCAACGATGATCGCCGCCGTTCGTTAGGTGACATTTTTTTATCTAGCACTATACCGCGTTCAATTTTGATAATTGTTTACCGCAACAACGACCGAGCCCTAATCGCGGCGATAAAATATAGTATTTAAAAATCATATTCAATATTAATTTGAAGGTGCGGATCTATCGTGGGTGTTCCGCATTACACGTTGGGCGAGGACCGATTTTCATCGAAATATCGAATAATTATCGACGAAAAATACGGGTGAGTTCATTATAAATTTGTGTATAATATGTACGCGATGCACGCTTTATGGTTATCATATATTTTTTTTGTTTATAAACGAGATAATGTTCTATGATGTTTGCACGAGTGATTGTCGCGAAGTTAAACAGAAAAAGCTATTAGCCTAATTAACGAACCGCCCAGCGTAAAAACTAAGCTATTTAGATAACGAGTTAGTTAGCTGTTTACAATATTAAATTGACGCGATATTTTTTGGGTTTAGCTCGTAAAATGCAATTTACAATATTATCATTATTATTATTATTATTATACGGTGTACACAAGATACGTTTTGTTCGTTATGGTGGTTCATACAATGGTATGTACAATCACAGTCAATTTGCCCGCACTCGGTACAATAATTCATTAATAACCCCGCGAAATAATAATTCATTAAACGACGTTTGTGTGTTTGTAGTTACGTATTTTAGTCGAGCACTAAAAACCAACGGTCAGTTATAACGTGTTCGAAAAATGAAAAGAGCGCGTAGTAGTAAACCAGGTAGGCAAGCGGTTTACGACGAACGGAATATTATTCGTACTTGAGACACGAGCGTCTTTGCCGCATCGTCAATGAACACGTTCTCTTTGGCCGACGTCTCGTACCACGCGGAGAACATGTTTTCTTTGCAAAATTCGTCCATTTTGGCCACGCTATTCACCATACCCTCCTTAGACTGATCGCACTGTAAAAACCGCGACGCAAACATCAATAGGTAAACTAGGCAATTGTCGTCGGCAATTACACTGCGTAATTATTACGAGATATAATCGTATAAAAGCGATTGGACGGACTACGTTAGCGTGTTCGTGGGTAGAGACAAAATTATAAATAATGTAAAATCTAACGCGAAAAATTATTCGTATACGACGCGAGTTTTCGGTGTAGAAACAAAGATTTTTTCGTGACGGTTTTTGGAGCCGCGACAACAACGTTTATTCGTGTACCTTAATTTTAATATTTCGTTTCAAAATATCAAAACGAGGTGGCCATTTTAAAACGAGCGAACTATTGAAATGCAAAGGCACAACAGTCGGATAAGTAAACATTACCTAAATATTGGCCGTATTGGTAAAAACTATACTATTTCCGCTACAGTATTTGATACGTCTTACAGTAATTACCATCCAAAATAGTACATTATAATTGCACTGTTTTTGTAGGAAAGTCAAATTGTTACCGCTTTGTTCATTTTTTGATTGTCTTTTTAATAATAACGCGTTTATATAATTAACGATATAAATAATTACGTGTACTTTTTGTCTATAAGTAAAAAAAAAGTGTAAAGTTTAAATTTTAGAACATAACGTTAACAAAATTAGAAACTATTTGACTATTGTATATATATTTCATATAAATTCCTAAAAATAAATGAATTTGTACCGAATCAAATATTGTACGTTATAAAAATAGTTATATATGTTTTATTTGGCCGATAACGAAATCGAGGTTGGTTTTTTGACCCGATGAAGGAGAGAAAAGTATGGTTGTAAGATAACGCCCACAGTGAACCAACCATTTTTGAAAAATCATATTCAGGAATGATTTTTTTTGTCTGAATCCTCTTAATTGTATTGCCGAATTCGGCCATAAAAATTTATCAAATATACTGTCCATTTATAATAGTATCGTAAAGCGTGTAAAATATTTTGAAAAAAAAAAAATCAACAAACACGGGACGGACGCCAAAATCAAAATTAAAAAATTGCTTATACGCTTACGGACGTTTATATATGTGCGTGTATATACTTACTTTGTTCGCCAGTAAAACACACGGTATGGGTGTGCCATCCTCCAACGAGACCTTTGCGTCTAAGTCTTGTTTCCATTTGATCACCGCGTCGAACGTAGCTGGTCTCGTAACGTCGAACACTATGAACGCTCCCAGCGCGTCCTTGTAGTACACTCGGGTCATGTTTCCAAATCTCTCCTGGCCTGTAAAATGAAAGCGTCCGCCCCTCATCGTACGGGGAGGATACGTCATGAACAAACAGGGTCAAGTCATATGATCTCGTAATAATAATAATAATAATAATAATAACAAAGGTTCGTTAATAGTCAATACATTTCCATATAAATTCTAATACAACTTATTCATAGATTATAACGTTATTATAGAAATCCGTTTCAATACGTAATGTTAAACGAAGGGTAATACGAAATGCCACGCTGCATATTTTTGTATAGATCAGGCTTTTCGGCATAATACAAAAATATACGCTACAATAATTAATAATTATAATGCAACTTATCGGACGAATAGAATTTGTTTAATTACTTTGAATGAATTTCGATGGAGAGGAGTTAAAATATTCTTTTGAATCAAATATATGGATATAAATGAGAAACTACCTCTACCATTTATTATATTTTTTAGTATAAATTTCACGGGTTTTAGTGTATATGAGCACATAGATTTGATCAAATACACAATATTAGCCAAGAGTTCAAGATTATCGATCACGTAGTCTTTATATTAATACGAGCGAATAAAACATAAATATTTAACAAAGTTATTATCGAATAAAATTAATTAATATGTATAGGTATTATTATAATATAACTATTTAATAACTGCTAAGTTAATTCTGTTGTCTGAAGTATAATATATATGTATATATTCAATACTACATTTTCAATTGGTCATTATTAACAAATATAAAATTTTTCTTCTGTTTTGTTACATACCTAAACGAACTTTATAATATTATATTATTTAAATTAAAATATTATTTTAAAAACGATTCTGAGGAATTAAACGAAATAGGACGTTTTCGGGGGCGAGAAATACTGATTTCCCTCCGTCTGTACATTTGGAGAGCTCATTCAGGGGATTATGAATAACGCCTGCGGATTGACTTATACGAATAAATTGACGACCGAATTGAGGAAATTGGTTAAATGTTCCATACAATTACTATCAAAAATATTTCGAATTGTTTTGGAAATTTAATCGTTATTGAGCTTATCGATGTGCTTACAGAACACGATATGACAATTTTTCCCGATTTTATAGAAGTAACTTATGCATGTTTGCCGACGGTGTAGGTGATGTACTATAGAGGTTTTAATGAAGTCATCGCTCAGTAATATTGATCAATAAAGTCGTAGAAACGTACAAACGTGGTCAAAACAAGTAACATATTACATTAATAAATATCAACAATAATAATAATAATAATAATATACATATTGTAATACTTCGGAAGCAGTAAGAACGGTTATGGAAATGAGCGTTGAAGGAAGAGAATGAGGAAGACCAATGAAGAAGTGATTGAATGCGATTGAGTGTGATATGAGGACTGCTGGTGTGTGCGTGAATGATGTAGGAGATCGGGTCAAGTGGAGGTTGAGGACCAAGATGGCCGACCCCAAATGGCTGGGAAAGAGGCGTGGAAGAAGACGACGAAGAAGATATATCGCAATATTGTTTACCGGCTATGTCCCACAGTTGTAGTCGGACAATTGTGTTGGAATCCCAGTTGAGGACTTTTAACGCGAAATCGACACCAATCGTGGCCCGGTAGTGTTGCGAGAAGAACTGGTGCACATAACGTTTGATTATGGATGTCTTACCGGTGCCAAGTTCCCCAATAACTAAAATCTTGAAGAGGTATTCCGTAGGAGTTAATGTATTCCTCGACTGCGGATATTAAAATAAATTATAAATATATATATATGTACGAACGTATATCTGTTAAAATGGCCCTAATACGACAACGTAAATACTAAAATACGGCGTGTTCCAGAAATCTCACAACGTCGCGATATTTCCACGGTCCTACAATAATTTCGAACTCAGTATTACACGACGGCAATAATGATTCGTCATAGGGTTCTATAATTTCGTGGCGTTTTTTTAAAAATCCCTACAGTGTTATACAGAAAACGAGTTTGTATTATGACGTTTTAAAATGGCCATTTTACAAGTTATGTTAATTTAACAAAAAGGTAACGAACTGGTTCGAGAGCGCGCTATGGACTTCAACTTAAGCGAGTTGGACAAAGATTTTGGAGTCGAATTATTATTTTGAATTCGAAAACAACGATAGATTATTAAATTTGATCAACGTTTCTGAGCGACGCTAGTAGTTATTGCTATAATTTTACGAATATTATTAAATCTAGAGCTTTTAAAAAATAAAAAATTGTCCTCGTTTAAAACGAATATGTTGACATTTAACCGGGTTTATTTATAATTTTCGGATTCTTTTAAATTACGCTTCAAGGAACTACTGGACAAACGTGTCAAAGTATCAATTAGATACAATTCAATACAGGTACGTAACTCATTTCAAGATTATTATTTGATCACTTTTTTTACACTAAAATGTGTTTACGGACAACAAAAACATTTTAATTGTAAAAACAATACATTATTCGCATTGTTCGGTGTTTAAAATCATGTCAACCGTACTAAATTTGACGAAAGTAAATATTTCGATTTATTTATAAAAATTAATAAATAAATAATAGTTTTGCTTTAATTATTTGTCGGAATTAGTTCAATATTTTACCAATTTAATTATTACTCTTATATCAATCAGTCGAAAATATCCTTTATTTTTGTATGGTTTTTAAAATTTTTTTTTTAAAATAAAATAAAAAAGTTAAAAATAATTATTGAAATCAAAAGATTTATTCAAATCTTTTGTTATAATTTTTTCAATTTTAAGCCTTTTTAATGAAACGATAATACAATTTCGTTTGATTTCGTTTGGTTCAGTAGAAACGTTTACGTTATAAGCGTAAATAACGCGTATATAAATTAATTATAAAAAAACGAATATCCATTTTTTTACGAAAACAAACAATTAAATATTTATTCTCCTTTTAAAATCAGAAGTAGTGACTAATATAATATGTTAAGGATATTTATTTGTAAAAAAGTAAAACACAACACGGCGGAATTATTATTTTTTTCTTGAATAATGGTATTTGTGCGTAAAATATTAAAATATGCTCAATGTTGAAAAGCCTTGTACGTTCGATTTTTTTAAAATCATAGACAATATTATAGTTTTAAAATTGTGTATCGAATAAATAAATATTTTTGAATGAATAGAAACCATTTCAATTATACATTAAATTGTTTATTTTTTACGTATTATTACAACGTTATATCAGAATAAAATATCTTTACTGAAATATGGATGAGGTATCGGTGAATTTAACAAATTCAAAATGGAAGCGGAAATTGATAGAATTAAAAGCTGCACATGAACCAAAGTCTATCGGTAAACAAAATTACATTTTTGAATATCTATACGAACTATTCAAATATACATCGTGTATTGTTTTTTATCTATATAATTACGTAGTTTTAAAACGAAAACAACATTCAATAATGTATAAGTTACCTAAAAATGAATAGTCAGTCAGGTCAAAATATTTAATAATTTAACGGTATTTTGTTTAGATAATGAGTACATATCCGCATTGTGTTTTAGTGAAACATTAGATATTGTGAATCATAAAGGAGAAGTACTGGACGAATTTGTTGGTAAAATACGCGCGTGCGATTTAAATATAAATTCTTCATCAATAATGGTGAATTTAAATTCAAAAAGTGTTGACGAGGATAGCGAAGAAATTTTAATGAGCGTAATTACTACAACTATGGACAATTACAAATCATTTGAAGAGAAATGGTCATAATGGTTAATTTAATATACTTAACATAAACCGTTATTCTAAATTAATAATCGAACGTATTTACAAAGGAATGCGTCTACGCGACGAAATAATAAAGTTAAAGACACGAATCGCCATTACGATGTAAAATATACATTTGTTTCTACGTTGTACGTTATTGGACACATCATATGTGTGTACGCTAATGTTCGAATTACACGCGTGTCATACAATATATAACTAAAAGATTTTGTACTTACGAAAATAAATTATATTATAGAGATTACTCACCGAGGGTATGCATTATGCTTTTCTCCGTTACCTGTGCGATAATGGTATTTAACGGTTCCATAACGAATAAAATGGCCATTACCGTGAATGGACAATTATGCAAAGCAACATACGTATAACATAGTTTAACTGAATCACAATCTGTTCAAAATATTATAATTGACGTGTAAAAATATATATATATATATATATATTGTTTATTAGGAATTCGTTCGTTGGACGAAAAATACGAAATTAACGGAGTAAAGATACCGTTGATTACCGTTAAAAGAATTATACATGATGAAAATTCTCAAAAGTTCTCGGCCAATCAAATGATAATTGCTTTGACTCGTTCTGGTTATATATTGAATCATTCATGGGGCGATACAATGAACAACAAAATGCTGATCAAAAGGTCAATGAAAGTTACAAAACATGGTAGTGTTAATAATGACCCAATGCTGAACCTACAGAATAATTGGGACCAGGACGTTCGTTTAACGTCAATTTATTTAGATAAAATATAAACAATTCCAAAAACAAAGCGAATTCATTTTTAATTTATTTTTTAGTCGGAGGTTGAACGAGATTTCAAAAATTACATAAGAAACAATCAGAAATTGAAGGCCCTGATAACTGATTATCTCAAAAATATATTATTAATCAAACTGTAGGAAGTGTTACAGTTTTCTATCGACTACTTTAACCAAAAAAAAAAAAAAAAAACTTTAATCGTATATACCGAAGTTTGTAATAAATTCTGTTTATAACTAAACGCATAACATAGCTGTTTCAAACATTTATATCGAATATCCTAATTGTCAATTTCATGCTATAAAACGCAATTGGGTTTTGAAAAATTAAAATAATCACGAGCATTCTCAATTATACTGAAACGGTTAAGAAAAAGTAGAAATTATTATTAATAATTTTAACGCGGTTTACATTTATAATTTTAGAGTTTCCGATGGATTTCTTGATTTTATAATGTTGCGTGATTTGAGGTTTTAAAATTCATTTGTTGAGATAACTATGAGAAAATTTCGAACTTAATAATTCGCGAGTAAATTCGATATCGGTTCGTTAATTTAAATTAAATTATTTATAACCTTTGAATCTAATAAGAAATATAGATTACTTCGTAATCAAAAATCTTACATACACAGCATATGAACAAATATACAGATTAAAGAGTTAGGTTTATTTAAAATCGTTTTAAAGGAAGGACTATTCACCGTGAAATTTACATTTTATTGGTGAGTATATTTATATTTTATGATAAAATTATATAATTTTACGATTTATTATTTTTCTATCTTTTATATTGTATACGAAGATTGTCAGAATAAATAACTTAAACGATTTATATTCAAATGTATGTATCATTACAATTTTCTGAAACTCTAGATACCTACTATTAAACATTTTCTACTAAATATTTCGGATGTTCATATAAGTTTCTATTAACATAAATATTTTATGCCGTGTGTTGATTTTTCTTATTGCGGAAACTCCTTTTGCAATTATTAATTCGAACTTTAAACAAACCCGATACAAATTTAGATTAGAATTAAGAATTTCGTTGGTCGTCATTATTATATGACTTAATTTGGGTGTATATACAAGTTTTCATTATCGTATTGGAACCGATAGGAATTACAGAATATAGTGGTGTTTACAACGACTTCTCGCTGAATCTAAAGAATCAACGGGACTAAGATATTCGTTTTAAATCGATTTATTTGATAGCGTTGTAAATATATAAAATATATAAATATTAAATACAAGTAATCTCAAAATAAACTCAGATTTAATTTTTAGCCGAAGATGAAAATTAGTTTACGAATACTTTATAAAAATCAACCAGACGTTGAAAGATTATTTTAAAAGTACATACATTTCAAACAACGCGTTACAGTTGTCAATCAAATATTTTACCAAATTTCGATAATTAATTACCTTTAATTTTTATATCGAAGCGTTTAAGAATAAGAATAATATTCTCGGCGATTGTTCTAATCACGTAATATTATATTCCATTAAAATAGTTATAAACGATTGTCTATCGATATAAGTAAATTTTTTAAACAAAA
The DNA here is from genome assembly GCA_025469175.1 of Geopemphigus sp. TES_GeoC_2020. Lineage (NCBI taxonomy): Eukaryota > Metazoa > Arthropoda > Insecta > Hemiptera > Aphididae > Geopemphigus > Geopemphigus sp. TES_GeoC_2020. The sequence continues at coordinate 4,968 of JAIPRN010004232.1, read as the reverse complement.
CGTAAACGTCGTGTTAATAATTTATAATTCGTATTTGTTTATTTTGCCAGCGAAATATTTCACTATGAAAATACGACGCCACGGGAATACGATTTTAATAATAAATTCGACAGACTCATTCAGGGTCATTTATTCCGATTGCGTAATTTGAAAAAACTCGAATTACTTTGTAACATGTAGTTTTTAATATAAGTAGTCGTTATGTTACGAATAAACCGTAATTAAAATCGCCTAATTATTATTTATATATTAATATTGGATATTATAGTGTTGGGCATTGTAGATTAGATAATTTAAAAAAAATTAGTATTCCAGATTATAAATATTTAAATTTAATACTATCGATATGGTATTCAACGATGTATTATTTAGGGAACGGACGTATAAATATTATGTTTATCTGTATGAATGTAATTACCGTGATTTGATCATACGGCGGAAATGGGTATGGTTTTCTAGTAAGTAATCGTTATAATTTTATTATTATTCAGTAGCCGGCGCGTTCTTTCAATATTGATAAGGCGCCGCAAGTAATGACCCGTATAGGTTAAAAATTATCGGAAAATATTCCCAAAAATAATAAACAGCGTTATTATTACGATCTAAAAACAAAGAACTATTAAACGATTACGACCGCTGAACTATTTTAAGGAAACTATAAAATAGATAAATGAACGACAAACAGAGAAGACGTATAACGGCAGTGCGATATGCTTCTGGAGAACATATATTACGTAACATTTTAAACGTTTCCGATAGGCGAAACAAAATTACGAAAATGTAAAGATAAGGACGCGCGTTTGAAATGCAAATATTATAGAAAACGCGAAGAATTTCCGAACGATACGTTCATTATTGATATCACGGTGTCAATAAAATGATTTAGCGTATTGGCTCATCAATCGACTACGGTTGTATTTCGAGACAAAACTATCGGTCGCCTAATTAACAATGGCCAAAACGACCAATATTTTCCACCATATCTGAATATGTTTATTCGATAAGCGAAAACGATCATACGCGTAAAATTATAAGACATACATTTTAAAGAAGTTTATGGAAATCGCGTTCCGACAACGTGTCCAGGTTTCATATAAATAAGAAAGGGGTCGGCCGAGGGTCACGTTAGGTACTACGTAATACTTAACATTAGGTATAAAACCGGTCAACGCACTACTAGCCCAACCGCTGTTAGAATGTTTTTCCCACGGAGTCACGTAAACACGGACCGGATCGTCGGTGAAACTAAAAACGTATCGCACACGCGGGCAATTACGCGTGTACTTTCGACGGTATTTACGAAAACCGTTAAACACGGTAATCCGGCGGATTTCGGAATGATTTCTTTCCCGGGTAAACACGTATCGTCGTTATTGAAACCATTTTTCAAGCGCGTAGTATTATTTTCCGAAGGTGTCACAATACGCGGGCAATTATCGTGTCCTCGTACAGTACAACACGCTCGCCAACGATCGTGTGGATAGCGCGTACGAAATTACGTCGCGGCGGGGATGGTTGTTCCATAGCCGATGGGTATATAACGTAAATAATAAATAAAACGTCGAACGTTCTCGAGTTGTTCCGTCGTTTTCCTGGCAGCGTACCCGAGCGTGGGTTCGCGCCGTCAATAATTCGCGTACAGTTTTTTTACGAAAAAACGGTTCTTAAGTTCCGAACTTCGGGAACCGGCGGCGGAGGATGATTATTGTACGTAATGTATATCGTCGCGACGTGACGACGATTATATCGTAATTGAGCAGCCGACCGAACGTCGAAACCATATTAGGTTATAACCGATACGTTACACGCGGGAAGGTATAATTTATAACGCGTGTACGTTACGTGTATCGTAACGTACACTGTCCAAAGGTTCATATGATATTGTCAAAGGTATATATATATATATAAATCAAATGTCAGTTTTGTTCTATCGGTGAAAAGTTAACGCGTTCGTATAACGATCTATAGTGCGATAGCTTTTGTCCTTCTGTTAATAACTCCGCGCGCGTTTTCTAAACAAATATCCGCTCGGACGTCACATAATAGCGTTAACGACCACTAAATTTCTATAAAACGTTTTTTTCTTTCGATATAAAACGCGCGCTCACGATTCTCATTTCGCGCGGATCTACGTATTTCGTAACCTATTCCATTCATATTATCGTACGAAACAAACGCGAATTAAACGAAAGTAATCGCTACGTAAATTATTGCTCGAACAGTATCAACGTCGTTCGTTTTATGAAACGAAAGTTTTACGAACAAGTCGTTTTCGGTCAACGAATGACGTACCGCACTATATATACGAGGTAGTATAGGCACGTGATAAAATAAAACGGAATAATTCGGCGGTAGTGAGAAAGTCGAACTCGACACTTGCAGGAGACGTTTTTCGTCGGCCAATTAGCGAACCGATACTTAACGGTATCAACGTTTAACGGCGAGCGTATTGTACTTTATAAGCAGCGAGAATACCGCGATACAGAAAAGTTGAGGATAATTAACCAAGAAAGACTTACCAAAAAGTCCACGTCGTCGGCCGAGGCCTCCGTTATTACCCTGTACTTGTACGGGCTTGGCTTGTTAAATGCCATAAATTACAAAAACCGTGACAACTTGGGTATATATATATATAAATATAGATATGTATGTATAAGCAACGCGACGATTGTCGTTGGCTCGTGTAAATATCGGTGAGGTTTCTCGAGACCGCGGTGACGGTGGCGACGATAAAAAGCGGCGAAAAACCCTCGTACAATAAGTAATAATTATACTAAAACGTGGACGACACCCGCGACGACGTTTATATTATTGTGAATATTGAATACGACTGTTCGGCGCGAAGAGCGTCCTCGAGTTGATCACTTTTTCTCTCGATAATTTTATTACACAACGCATAGACGTGTTTATTTTATTTTATTTCCCCCTTCCCGTGGCGAGTTTTATTGTAATAATTATTGCTACTTCAACGGTTACAGCAGATAAGTACCGTTCAATTTGTATATTATAATATATCGAGATAATGTAGGCCACTACAGACAGCCGCCGCACGTGGTTTACGAGTGTTTACCAGACGCAGGCACTCGGGCGAGTATATTAATATAAAGCCGCGAAGCGAACCGATAGTAAATATTGTTGAACATTATTACCGATATAAATACACGCGTACGTATAATACGGACGAGTAGGTATAAATTATAATACTGACGATTGCGTTATAATAATTTCGGTGGCGTAAATTGGCTAGCGCAAATGTGGCGTTTGGACCAGCGCGTCGTTTGAAAACCGGCGAACCATAAAAAAACGTACACGTTTACTATTTGTCGAAAAATCCCTGCCTCGTCCGAAGAGGTCGACATCTAGAAACTATTACGGGACAAGAACGGCGACCCCGAAGGGGTTTGGCGAAAGTACGATTCAATAAAAAGGCTACCGTCACCCGTTGACGTCGACGGAGCACGACGTCCTCTACTTAGGTAGGAATACAACCGACGGTTAATTTTTGTGAATTTCCCGCCGTTAGAACGGTAAGGGAATGAAAAAAAAAACCAAACTCTCTCTATAACGATTCTTTTAAGGAACGGGAGAGGGAATCGACGGTTAAGGAATGAAATTGCGGAGCGTATAGATCCTATCGAACATCGCTCTCCGGGCCACCGGAAACTGAGGCCAATACGGGCCACCGTGGTCACCACGGAACCACAACGTACCGCGATCGTATCGGCGGCTGTCGAACGGTAATTAATAATAACGAATAGTGTATAGTTACCATAACGGCGTGTACAGCGTGTCGTCGTGGAGCGTCTTAAGTTTTGTATTTTCCGCTCGGGCGTCGAAGTATATAGGAGGACGGTAATAGCGCGAACGTGCGCGCGCGGCTCGTGTAGAAATAATTAACAATCTACGGCGCCGGCGTGCCGTCGATTCCGTCGCGAGAACGTCGTAAGCGCGTGCGGTCAATTGATATTCGTACCTATCTACAGGTATAACAAGTATTTCGAGACGGTATTCGAGCGCGCTAATATAAATCAACCGGTCGCGGGCCGTATTATTGTTATTTATTAACGCGATATCGGGAAATCTTTGGACGCGAACATCGCCCACCACCGAACTGTACGTTTCGATCGTATTCGAACGGGAAACTGACGGCGGTCAAGCTCGGCGGAACGATCGGAAAATCGGTTATATTACGTCCGCGGTTACCACTACGCGTGCATGAATACGAGCCATCGAACCGAAAACCGACTACAACCGCGACCATCGGCGTTTTGAACGCGAGCGAGGCGCGCGCGCGCACGCGCACACACATACACACACACACACACGGACGGACGGACGACACTGGAGAGTCGACCGCTCGTCCTTCACCTCCACGCCCGTGGTGCCGGTGGTTTATTTATAGTTACGTAATGTTTTTGGGTGGCGCTGTAGTGTGGGAGAATGGTAGGGGGGTAGGTCAGGAGAAGCACGAGGAGAAACTTGCGCGCGCGCGACGTGAAAGAGCTGAGCGTCGTCACCGTCGCCGATGTTGCGATGATATCGCGTCCTATCGGCGCGGTGTCGGCCGACAGGAGCGACGAAAATACGGGCGATATCGTCGAAACGCGCGGGTGTTGTCGTATTCGCTTTAGGTGCAGGCGCTGGTTTTTTGTTCGGCTACAGTCGATCGTCGGCGGCGATGACACAGGGAGGAGGGCGAAAATTTCGTGTTCGTTTCTAATTGATCGCCGTGAATAAAACGTACGTTTCTGACAAACCCGAACGTGTCTCTTCCTAATGGATTGAACCGAACGAAGTAGGCCGATAGAAGGTGAATGGGTGTGGTGGTTCACAAACGGACAGTTCAATTCCTATCGGCTCGTCGGCAATCGACAAATAATCGATTTTTTCGAACTATTCTCGTTACGCGCACGTTATTTTGCCACTTATTGTAGCTTTTATATATATATATATATATATATATATATA
>JAIPRN010004231.1:0-16238 GCA_025469175.1 Geopemphigus sp. TES_GeoC_2020 | reverse complement strand
CCTATTTAATTGTATTATGTGTATATATATATATATATATATATATATAAATGATAACGAGAATCGTTATACGGATTGCGAAATGTCTCTAATGACAACGACGCGATTTTCTTCTCGTTTAAAGTCTCGTTTAAAGTCTCGTTTTTCCACGAATGAGCGTGAGAAAGAAAAAAATACTTTCGTCCGAAAAGGAAATCACGATCGCGCGTCGTCGTCGTCGGTGTACGGTACGAGCAAAAGGTCCCGCGATTCGAAAGCGGTTAGATTATATTATTGTGTAGTAATTCAAGCGTACGTTCTATTTATAATAATAATAGTAAATACAAATATAGTTTGAAGTTCGTAAGGGGTGGTATTAGTAACGTATTTTCGATGATTTTTTGTTGTCGTTGAACCGGTTTCGGAAAAATGTCGAATATACGTAACGCGACGGTACAGTTAGTCGTTTCGGGGGAGACGACTAAAAACAAAATAGCGCGCGACGGCGTTGAGTTTACACAGCGACAATATTCGCGTAGTGCTCTTACTACACTTTTTATTGTAATATACTTGACAGTTTTCGAACACGTTGCGTAGTAGATTTTACCTAAACTGCGTACACGTAATGTCGACCGAAAAACGCGTTTTGATAAAATTTCCGTTAAGTTCGTTAGCGAATCGCGGTCGTTGTTCAAAAGCGCGGGGCGACGTTGGCAAAATCTAATTCGGCGTGTACGTTGAAACGCGGACGTTGCCCGACGCAATTCGATTAGGCCAACGGACGAACGCGAAGTTCCGCCGTGTTACGCGTAAAATCGAAAAAGGACGATTCCTTCCTTGTTCACCCGTCCGTTCAGCTCGATCGTTTGTGACTCGCCGGCGTATACATATTTACGTTATAATATTATACGTCATATACGAACGTGGGCCGCCTCCGTTGTCGCTTAAGGGATAACGAACGAGACGGCCCCTTCATCGTTGACGTGCGTGTTGCAGGGATGGCTTTAGGACCGACGGGGGGGGGAGGTTGAATGTGCGAGCGGTGGGAGGGTGAACTTTGACGTGTATAATTCAATTGCACAGCGTTAACGATGTCACCGTGTGTGTGTGTGTGTGCGTCTACTGTACGCGCAGGAAACTGTGTGTTCGAGGGACCGCTCGGAGAACGTGTCGTCGCGTTGGCGTTTCTGTGTGGGTATATAGGTACCTTGGAGGGACGGCCGTCCTTCGCTATCCGTCCTATACCGCGTCAGAAGTCCCTCGCAATCAGGTTGAGGTACCGATATGTATTTTTCCGAATGCCACTGCCAATCGCGGTAGGTATCTCCGAGTACCCATGCATGGGCGTCGTCACGTTTACGAAGTGCTCCCGTAACGTTATTTTGTGTTTAACGATGTGCGCGACTGTACGCGTTTGTCGTGTTCATTTAATTTTGCGTTTAAAACGTTTCGCTTTTGGGAAAAATGGTTTGTTTTTAATTATCGGACTGGGGAGGGGGAAAGCAGAAATATACGACGCGCGTAACGCTATAATTATTATGTAAAAACGAAATAGTTTTTAACTATAATTTATTGAAATCAATAACGTAAAGATTATGTCGTCACGTTCGCACGAAGATTTATCGGACCCGTGGATTAGTCCCCGGGCCCGAATTATCAATCCTCTCGGTTGTTAACTTTCGAAGTCGTCAACGTCGCGTTTCGATTATTATTATTTCGGTAATCGAGAAAAAAATTATTATTTTATTTACGGCCCCGAGCGTAACGTACTCTCCGAATATTCGTATTACGCAACGAGTTGTCCAAAGAATCACGAGCGTACAAAACAATTAATATTATTTACAAAGACTACGCAAAGACTATTTCCGAAGAGAATTACATTTTGAATAACTATTTAGCCACCTTCGAATTATCGGAGGACATTTGTCCCGTTTTCCATTCATCCCTCGTCCACGGTTCTTTTGAAGGACTCGTGCGTGCGAATATTGTACGACCGTTCAAGTTTCATATATATATATATGTATTTATATATGCGTGCGTGAATGTATGTAGTTTTGATAAATTTCGCTCGTGAACAAAAGCGGTTTATGTGGTTACTCATAAAATGTCAAACGACGTCCAGTTCACCGTTCCACGTATAGTAAAGATCAAACACGGAAAAAGTAATTTTAGAATTACGAGTAGCGAGTTTGTTTCTACTATTACGAAATTACCGGTTTCATTTATCGAATCGTCCTTTATTGTATAAACAAATTTGATAAAATCTGCATAATATAATTATTGTTACGACGCGCTATTTTGCGGCTAAAGAAGAATACAATCGAGTTTCGAGTAATTTTATTTCTTTCGAATAACATCGTCACAATATATATATATATATATATACTGCACAATCGCGATATTGATTTATAATGGACGTATTTGCCGTATACGTTTCAAACAGTTGTGGGCGCTATTATATTACAAAACAATTGTCGCGTAGTTAAACCCGTAACGACCAAACAAACGTTAATCATTTCTAATAAATAACAAATACGGGCTATTTTATTTCGCGCGGAGATTTAAAATAAATTAATACGAAAGTACGAGAGACAGGTGTTCGGGGTTAAAGTTCGAAGCGCGAACAACTTTTTGTAATCGTCCAAGTAGTTTTGTCGGACACGCGCCATTTTGACGGGTCCTGCGGGAGAACTCTCGAGACGAAAATCTGAGTAAAGATATTTTTGATGTTTCGCAAACGTCGATTAGTGTACAAGAGACCACGGGCTTGTTTTTAATTAAACCTCGTCCGCCACAGAACCAATGTGCCACTCCCTTCTTCATCCTGCATCTGCCATTGCCTATATCTCCAAAGTCTATCCCTCCAACAGTTTGTACTTCGCAAACAAACTGTTATAATTAAAGTTGATCAGGAACTTACCCCGGAAACTCTTCCTTTACCGACATGTTGCTGTTGTTGTTGTTGCTGCTGTTGTTGTTGTTGTTGGGGTTTGCGCCGAACGTCCGTATAATTATAATTATACGGTCGTTAGTTCATTTTGATTCTTTAATATCGAAGGCGTAATATCAGTAACGAAATCTACGAGCGGAGCGTGTTGACGTCGCCGCGCGCGTTGACCTTAGAAATAAATTAAAAATTCGCCGAAGTGGCGCGCTCGAGGAAAACGGAAATACGTTTATACATTTTCGAAGTCCCTCCCCCACCTCGCGAAATCCGATTTTCTATCTATACAGGAGGTTGTACCTAAAAGTTCGGCGAATTTTTCTCGTCAACAACGTTTTGCTTATTTTTGAAAACGAAACGTACATTATACGAGCCCACGAAATGTTAGTTTTTTCGGAAATCGTTGATAATTGCTTACGATTACAAACGACACGCGTTGATGGATTCGATCGTATTATCGACATAAAACGGGGGTGGGGATAGTCTCCTTAACTGAGTAAGTCATATATTACGGTACATTTAAAAGGCTACGACGAATTACGATCGTATATATATATACGGTTTATAAAAATGCGGAAAATCGTTCGGAAAATTATCTTTGTAGTAATTCGTAATTTACGCGCGCCCCTTTCGGCCCGGTCTCTTTTCGTCGATATTCGCGCTAAATAATCAGACGGACGATTACGACGAGAGGTTTAATAATAATTTTCATAATCCTCCGAAAAGGTTATTGCAAACGCGTAATTCGATTTTCCGTTCGTTTCAGAGCTAAAATATAAGTGAACGAACGTTCGCGCTGCTTTGAAATGTTTCTGTACAAGTCTTTCATAATTGGTTCGTCGTCGACACGTTAATTTTATGCTCGACGAATGATCTCTCTCTCTGTCTGTCCGATTTTTTCTCCGTCTGTTGCTTCGCGAAGCCAATTTCGAATCTCACAGTCGAAAGCCGTTTTTCTGTGTTATATTTATATATATACACACGGTAAACGTTATTTTCCTTTCTCTTTCACGCCCGTTCATCCACCTACCATACCCGTCCACCGGTCGCATTAATAAAATCGAGCAGAAGAGGCGCACACTCGGTCTTAAAATTGAATAGCGAGATTTATGCTCGGGGGCAGTGCGTGCACGCACGTGTAGGGAAATCGTATATATATATATAAGTTCGCAGTAAAACTCGTGTACACGGACGAGAGGGTGTTGACGGCTGGTGGGGGATCGGGGAGGGTAAAAAGTATAATCAAAGAGGAGTTCACACTCGGATTGCGTGACCCGCACCGTTATATTATCGCAGCGTTTTATCGACTGTCCCCCGGCGACACCTCCGTGCTGCTGCCGTCGTAGCCCGCCCCTCCGCCGCCATAACGGTCATATACTCTCCGCCGCCGTCGTCCGCTCCCGCTCGTCACCGTCCCCACCACATCACCGCCCCGTCACACCGCTCCCACCGTCACGTCGCGACCAGTTCGTACTCCCTTTGGCGGAGGGATTTCCGACGGCAATAAGAGTGACGTCAACCGTTCCCCACGCGCGCGTACACACCTACATAACACGTGCGCAGTGTACGTATATATTCGGCGGCAGTCTAGCCATTTTATTGAAAAATCAAATTAACTTCCGCGGCTGCCGCCGCTGCTGCTGCTGTTGCTAGCGGTGGTGGTGGTCGTCGGATCGAACTTTTTCCGTGTTTATCATTTCCGCCGGCCAAAAAATTCGTGACGGTCGCCGTCGTCGACGACCCTAAATACCCGACCGTCACGACCCCGGACTTCGCTGGCGTGTATATATTATACCGGACTGGATACGGCCGCATCCTGGAAAAATGGACGCCGCCGCCGTCGTGTACGAATTTGTTTACATTTCGTTACCTACGGAAAAAATTTTAAAAAATTGTTCCTAAATAACGAACGCTACGACCGCCAAATGTCGACCGTATAGGAGAATATTCGTTCGTGGTGTGCCTCGGAGCGCGTTTTTATTTTAAATTTCCAGTTTTCGTGTCGGATCGACGAGTACGCGAAACGTAACCGAATAATCGAACGACACATATCACACCTACTTGCTAGTAAAGCGCGTTTAATTATAACGCTTTCGTTAATCGTCAAATTAAACACGATTTGTGTAAATACGTCGTTTATTCGATATTAATACGCGATACGCGTATATTTACGTTTCCATTAAAATCGGAGGCCTTTGGGCTTCGTTACATAGCTATTTCCTTACACAATATTCTCGACGATACGCTCACTTGGCTGTTAAATACGTCGCGTTTGTTTTTCCTCTTTCCCGTTCGTTCTCCAACGACGGATTAAGTATCGTGTAAATCTATCTGTATTAGTTAGGAATTCGTAACGTTCGCGTTTCGTTGTCCACAGTATTCCCGGCACATAGCGTATTGACAACGAAATTCCACACAGAGTCGAAATATCGAACGCGCCACGGCATTTTTTGCATTCTCTTACGGTTTCAAAAAGAAAAAAAACGAACGAACGCGTTTTTGACACTTTTGCACCAGTTTATAAGCGTTTACGTTCTTTGTTTTTTCGTCAATTATTCGTAGCGCGTTCGACATTTTTAGCGTACTCGTTCGCGTTTTATTTACGAATTAATAACATCTCGATTTTGTTCGTATTAACATTTGCTTTTAACGAAATACAACCAACCCGGCACGCGTTTATTAATAGAACGACATTTAAAATTATCTCCTTATAAATAAGTTGCGTACCTGCCCTACACCAATGGGTCGTCGTCGCCACATTGTTGCTTAACGACTGTCCATTAACCTGGTAACCTGTATCGCTACTTGAAATCGCGTCGATAAAATTGAAACCGATAAATAATAATTGTTATATACCGTCGGCGAAACGTATTGTCGTTTATGCAAAACGAAAACAATTTCGTTCGCTCGGTATCCCCGTTAGGATATCCGTTTTACCTGAGCAATTTTGCGATCGAAAGTGTTGCTAACCTTTTTTTCGTATATATAATCATTTAACGGCTTATAACGTTTAGCCAAATATTTGTTTAAAATTATTTACAATTTCTAATTCCATTTAAAGATACACACTACAGACGACCATGACAGTTATCGGCAATTCCCGATTCGTGGGCTTTTTAAAATTCAATTTACTGTAATAACTGTTTTTTTTAAAAAAAAAACGTACGTTTCGTCACCGAAATTCTCAAACACATAATTTATGCCACATAGACGTATTTCAGCGTATGAGCGTTTAAACGTATCGCGTATTATTATATTACATTTCGCCGCGTATACGTAGAGTTATTTAGATTTAACGGAAAACTCGAATTATAAGCGGCGGAATTTGTAGGGCCGTCGGATCTTTGCGTACTCTTTGTACGGTTACCTTAACTCAGCCATAGGCGCTACGCCGTACGTTGTATTTCGATACTGGGACGGTATCCCGAGGTGAAAGTGACACGGGTGTGGAACGTCCATTTCGGTAGTTTTACAAAATCGTTTTATTTGTCGTAGTTAAACGACGAGACACGCGCGATTTGATTTTTCGAAAAACTGTCCGTAACTATCAATAATATTTTATGAAAAGTCCGAGGAAAGTTATCCTACGGGGAAAAAAAAACCGAGCCGCATGTCCGAATCAATTGCATTTCCATTTCGTCACTTTCTATAAACTTGTTTTTGTTTGTGAAAACTTTTATTCGGTTTTTTTTTTGTATACTATAAATATACGTTTTACTTTTCCGTAACGTATTCTTTTTGACATTTATATTACTTTTAATTTTTTACTTTCTAATACGTTCGGGTGAAAAAGTTTAAAACGTCAAAATTTACGGATGATTCCATAAAACAGGCGAATCCCGCACTAACTCGATTACGTTATTGTATAACCTTGGATTCGATTTGGACGTACGATTTCAAAAACGCCGGCAAAATTTAATTTACGTTCTTATCACGACAGTTTTCGAGATTAAAATTGGTCGTCCAATCGTTTCCGAAACAAATGGAAATAGTTCAGTTAGTCCGTGAAATAATAAAATGCAAACGTATACGTCGCGTTTTTTTCGAATTTTCGATTTCGTTATTTTCGTTTTCGTACAAAACGAAGATAGCGGCGATGATCAAAACGCTCACGAAAACATCCGTCAGTCACGTCCCGCGCTCTATTTCCCTTCCGTATAATTAGATTCGCATCGCGCACGACGAGGATTTTTCATTGCCCGTCGAAAATCATCTGTCGCGGCCGTAACGAGGTACTTAACCGTATTCGCGATCGCACGCTTAACGCACTTTTATACACGCACGCTAGATATACCCTATTCGAGCGCGAGATTGTAAATTATTTTATTACCCGTACACGAATTGCCGTAGACGTAAATCGTAATAAACGCGTTTCATCGTTAAGCTATCGCTAGGGGGTTCAACTGTCGGAATATTGGTAGGCTCGCGTATTTGTACGAAATATTCTTCACACCGTCGTCGTTTTAAAAACGAATCGAAATTTAGGATCGGCTATTTATTTCGGACGTAAGGACGGCGTAATTTATTCCCAACGAAAATTAGCGTCGCCGTTCGTTAACTGCTATCCGTATTATTGACGAGAACGTTCGCTCCACTACGTTATAGTTCGCGAAAATATTTAAATAATTTATCGCCGGCTAAAAGTATTATCCTTTTGTCGTTATTTGTACTTTTGAAGTATATATTTTGTTATATAACCGGAGCGTTTAAAAAACTCGTAAACACAAAAGTATTTAGATTGAAAACCCATTTTTAAGCGCTCTCCAACGTTCTTTATTGGATTTCATGTAAAATGGTTTTACCGTAATTCTTAAGAAACCATTAGGTTTCATTCCATTTACGCGGTATAAAATAAATTATATATATATAGACTATATTATAAATAATTACTTTTGAATTTGACGACGCCAATAATTGATTATATCGTACGGATTTTAAAGTAAATTCCGGTGCACGTTTATATATATATAAAAAGAACGTATCTTGATTACGCGGTGAATTTCGATTTTCGGGTAATTCGGTTACGATTTTGTCGCCGTATTCGAGTCCGAAAATTCGGCATTTTCGATACGCCTTTGATCGTACACTGGAGCACGTAACGATAAATCATATTTCGTGTACCGTACGAACCTAACGGTCGTCTTAAACGTTATCGTCGAAATATTTCGCGACGGTACGCCGAAATTTCCGAAACCGGCTCGTCGTTCACTCTCCCGGCCGGTGGTACGTTCACGATACACGTCGCCGGATTGGTCGGCGGCGGTCGACTATTTACGACGAGCCGATTTTCGTATTTCAACTACGGCGAGCCGGATCGAAATAATAAATATACCCGCTTTAAACAATACTATTTTCGAGGGACGCGATTATAATATACCGCGCGCGCGCGCTTAAATCGTTCCCCAATCTCCGCGCATGTTCGCCCGTATTTATGTACGAGGTTAGGTATAATACACGATATTGCGCGTGTACGAGTGGCACGGCGGCAACAACAATTTACGTCGGTCCCGCTTTGACATGATTTAATAGACCCTACTTGACGTTTCACTACGAACAACAACACGCACCGTATATTTTACGCCGTCGCTGCGGGTTCGATTAGAAACAGATAATGTACCTATTATTCCGACCGATTACGGTAATAACGCACGCGCGTTCGGGGTACGGGCACGTCAACGGTCGCGTACGGTTAAATCGTAAAATTTCGGTTTTTTTTGTTTTTGACGCGAAACGATCACGACTTACCGCCGTTCGTCGTTCGACAAATAACGCCGACGTTTCCATTTCGTGTTCGCGCTAAAAACTGGCGTTGTTCACGCGCATCCGAATAACCGACAATCATTATTCGTTCCGTATTCGCGCCGTTCGTTTCGTTATTACTCGTGGCCGTGGGTTGGGTGGGGGAGACTTATTTTATTTGTTCGTTATTCGCGATTTTCCACTCGACGATGTTTTAGCCTACGCACGTTTTCATCGCGAGCGTTTCGATCGATTCAATTAAACGCCAGCGTCCCTAACGTTTCGAATACTTTTTTCGCGAATACACACGTCATCGGAACGCCCGCCCGGCGTATAATCGCGAACGAATTATCGTACTGTTCACGGCGATAAAATTATTCTCTAATTAATAATACGCTTCTTTCCCTCGCACTTATGGTCGCGTTCGTACTTTTGTTTTCCCCGTCTCTTAAAAATACTTTACGAATTTATGAAATAAGAGAATGAGATTCCATTTCGTGCCTCTATACTTTCATTAGCCGTTTTCTAAAAGACTTTTTGTTTTGTTTTGCCTTGTTTTTTTTTTTAAGAAGATTACTTTTTAAACTGATAAATCTTTGAAATGGCTTTAAGTTTAAATGTTCAAGTTGAAATTCGAAAGTGTAACTGAAATGTATAAAAACCCTACTCCGGGTCAATTAATATATATATGTATATATATTAAAAGAGAGAGAGAATTTTGTAAAAATAGTTCCGGTTTGTTAAGTGTGCTAAAACACTTAAAACTGGAGCGCACGACCATTTTTTAAAATTCTCTAAATATTTATATAGAAAGCGAAAATTTCATTTGAAATATCGCGTCTATTTATTGAATCGTTTATTAATTGGTGACAAACGGTAGATATCTGTACGAGCGTAATTGTACATTGTCGATAGTCCGAATTCGCGATCGGAAACGAAGGCGGCGATAAGTAATAAAAATTCGTAAAAGCTCCTAGAAAGTTTTATCGGTATTACGGCGATTGTGGGTTCATTAAAAGAAAATAATAAAAACCATACACTCGCCGTGCATTTACTGCTTTCAGACTGACCGAATGATTTATAGTAGTGCTTATATACCGTCGCTTATCAACCGTTCGTAAGTTGTTTTCTCGGGATAGAACAAAAGCGGGAAAACGTAAGATAATTATTATACGACGTGTTACGTTTCGTTCTTTATTGAAGGCGAATTTTCCTCTATTATTAAAATTAACCCATATATCTTCCATTTTCTATCGGAATCCTACACGAAAAATATACTTATTTATGATAAACATATCATTTATTATTTTAACGTTCCCTATGTGCGCGCGTGTGTGCGAGTGTGTTGCTATATTGTTTGTACAATACGTTGTCCAAATACGTCGTTTTTATTTAAAATATGCGCGTACACCGCCTCTGGGGCAAACATATTGCTAGTAGTTTTCCTTTTCCCCGATCGTTTGTTGTTTTATTCTCAAATATTGTTCGGACCATCATCTAACGGCAACGACGAGTTTATGTTTGTTTTATAATAAGGTAAATCAAAAAAAAAGAAAAAATCCAATCGATCGCAACGTGTTCGCCAATTCCGTCCACCGTACGGTTGTATACTCGTTTGTTAAAACATAAGTGAAAACAAAACGGATATATATTGTCTACCGTAACCTAGACGTTGTTTTTTTGTTTCGTATAACTTGTACGTTTCGTTTACATATTTATCGAATAATTTCGTTAAATAAAATTGTTGCCTACGGTTTATACGCTTCGAAGGATTTTCTTTATCGTCGTAATGTTCGTAAACGTTTTCGTTGTAATTTTTTACGCGATACACGTGTACACAAACTTTCAAACAACTACGAATTTAGCGTTTATTTTTTATTTTTCCTCTAAGAGATTTTTTTTTAAATAATTTTAACGAATAAACGTAATCGTAAAAGTTATAGTGTGAACGGATTAATAAATCGAGTTTTAAAAAATTTCATAATAATAATTATTATTTTTATAACTTTATAAACTTAATAAACATATTGTACGTATATTTTTAACGATTCATTTTAATTTCTACGAAAGGCTTGTAAAAAAAAAGAAAAAAAACGTTAACATTAATATATTTTTCGCGATATTATTCTGTAGTTTTTAATAACGGGTATATTAAATTAGAAAACGCGTACGTTATTTGTTACAGACGTATTTTATATTTCTCAAATATAAAAATCATTTTTGAATTATAAAGAAACGTTGATAAAACTAAATATAATTTATCGAGACGAATTATTTTTCTCGGGAGAAATAATAATCGTTATTTTCGTTTATTTTTTTTATTCCCCGGTCTCTCCAACGGGAGCTTTTCTATCTACGAGTTACTAATATAATATGTCACGGAAAACGCTTTTTTCCTATTTCGATTATTTATTTCGTTTTACGGATTTTTTCGATGTTACGTCGTCGTCGTCGTCGTTCGTATACGCGTTCAGTTTCGTATAATACCCTCGATAGATTTCGGTACGGTACGGTGACCGAACGGTTTTTTTTTGAAAATATATTTTTTCGCGTTAGGAGGTGACTAGAGGGAGGCCGAGATAGCGTTTAATAAGCGCGCGTTATGGAACACCGAGGACCGTAATTGTTCGGTACATTGTGGAAACGCCGCTTACGGAATTCGACGTGAATTTCACGCCGAATATGAAATGTATACGCTTCGCCGAACGAATAAATCGTTCGGACGCGTATTAATAATAAATTCGTTTTCGGTTGTCCGTGCTCTTAACGTGACCGTAAATATCGACGCGCGGTATTTTTCGCTGAAACGTAATATATTCCAGTCCCCGCAGCCGCAGGATAAGTTAATTAAGGACGAAAGGTGCCGTAAAAAAATATAATATATATATTTACAAAATGCGTAGACGTTAGTGCAACGTGTGACCACCGACCGGAGAGCCTGTCGACATTTTATCGTCGACTTACAGGAATTCGAGAACGGAACACTTGGCCGCGTGTTACGAAATTAACGGTCCGTTTCAATTCGACGATTGTACGTGGTCAACTCGACGTCTAATAGCGCGTGTCGTCGTTTCGATAATCGCGAGCGTCCGAATTTAGAAATTCGATAAAAATAAAATTCGACGAAACGGGTCGATCGAATACGTATCATAAAACCGCCTGTCTATTTGTAGACACGCGCGCAGAGTACGCGTAACCGTTAATCAATCGTCGTGTCGCGTTTCGTGTTCTCGGCTTGGCCAAATCGAAACGGGTTGGTCCCGTCAACGAAACGGCCGAATTCAACACGGTGTGGGGACGGTACAACCATGACGACCGAAATACTGGCGGCGAATTAAAAAAAACCGACGAAGACGAAATATTACTCGGTAATAATTAATATTTACGGCGCGCTCCGTGTATGGCGGTGTCGTTTTAAATCATTCGATTTGTCGTCGAAACGTTACGATCGAAACGACGCGCAAATATATTATTATAAACGGAAAGTAATCTTTCGTTTATAAAAATACGTTCGTTGGACTCGCGGGCGAAAGTAAAAAAATAGTGAGCGTAGTGTTCAGCGTGAAGAAGCGGCGGGACGCGCGGCGTATCGTTTCGCCCCGATAGTAAATCGAGATTTTCGGTAAAATTTCGCGAACGTTTTTATTTATAACCCGCGTCGTTAAAACCGTCGTTAGCGTTTTATTTATTTATTTTATATAACGGGGCCGTTTTCCGTTAAACGTCCGTCGAAATTGTCTAGCGCGATTGCCCGTGTAGGTTTATAGTTCGCCACCCCTACTCTCCCCCGAAATATTTCGATCGGTTTTCAAATCGTTCCGTATAAACAAACGTTCGGGAATTGTACGGCCGACTTTGCCCCGCGGTTGGCCCGTGTCAAACACGCGCAAACGCCTGTCGACGTACGTACGTGGGCGCTATTCTTATTGTCGATGCGAATTCGTGGGCCATTGGCGGTTCGGTTTCTTTTTGTTTCGCTTTGACGAACCGTTTATAATCGCGTATTACTAGCGTACGCGATAACACGACTGACGAACGCTACGGATCGCGCGAATAATAATAATAACGGTAAATCGAGGAGACAAATAGAAAATGGCGGGCTTGACGTTCACCGTGTTCGTGACGGGACGTTTCGGAAGCGGTAACCAATTCGCGGCGGAGCTAAATCCGACGTCGAACGCCGCGACGATACGTACGAAAGTACGCCGCCGAGTGTTTGATACAACTGCGACGACTAAAAAAAAAATTCTCTAAAAATTGCCCGTTACGGGACGATCGTAAGTTATTTCCGAATACGAGCGTGGGCGGGTCGCTTTTTTCACGAGGCCGTAATTTCCGCGCGATATTTACCGGCCAGGGAATTGGAAATATTCGACTAGCGGTCGTTAGCGATTAGTTTTAAAGGTTAAATAATTGAATTATCGTCGTCCGGCGTAATTGTATACGGGCCCGTCGGGTTTTTATTATTTCGGGAATATACGCGCACGTACGGCGCGCCGGACGATTATTTTACGTATTTAAAAAATCGACTCGGGGACGTATTTTCTGCGCGATATATATATATGTATGTACGCGTTTTATTTTCGTCATTAAAGGTTTTTATTATCGCCGTATTTTTAATTATGTTTTTTTTTTATTTACGTTATTTCCACTGTTTGTCAGCGCGTTTAACGAGCACTTAGTATTTTTTAATTCGAAATTTTTAATCGAATATCATTACGGGTCGATACATCGCGATTCGTCGATAGCCCAACGGTAACTAAATTATAGTCGTTAAAAGTCGCGCGTTATTACGACTCGCCTTCGTACGTAAACACGACGCGGCGTACCGGCGTTTCGTCGAATTTAAAATGCTCGGCCAATGCGTAGTTAACATTAACAGCGTCGAAACACGCGCTTCATGTGCCCGACCTAGTGTTCGTATATTGAAATTTCCAGAGAAATTCTGTCGAAGCGTACCGATAAAAAGTACATATACCTCGAGGTTGGGTTAGGATTAGAAAACGACGGCGGGAGTTTTACCGGTACGCGCGGCGAACGTGTTTCGGTTACGGTTAAGTTACGTATATAATTATATACGTACGGTGGCACGTGTGGCGTGAGTGCAGAATTTACGATTTTTAACGGGTACCGTTACGGTTACGTTGAGAGCTTTACGAGCGTGATAAACGTCGCGTTTTACGCGGCGGGATGTAAAACGGGCGTAACGGTTTTGTGTTAGACATTTCCCCAAGAGTAAGATTTGTCGATCGATACGCCGAAAAGGAAGAAACAATTTTTCGCGTAGTATATATATCGTTTAAACGGTTCGTAATACGGGAAAGAAAATCGCCCCGAGCCGATTATTTCGGGTATAGAAACACGTCACCGGGCCTGGGTGTATATTAACGTTGAAAGTAGTTTTAGTCCTTTCGCGTTCATTCAAATATATATTGTTAACCCGTGTCTCGGAAGTTGGTTTATGGATAGCAATATGTTTCGTAGTCAAGGCGCGCGTTTATAGGGGCCGAATGTATTTTGCCGGAAGACAAAAGTTTACGGTTTGAAGAAAAACGTAACAAAACAAAATACGAATCGCCTTCTCGCCGTCGGTTTATATCGAAACGGCCGCCGTCGAATTTTCGGTATTTACCCTCTATAGCCGAACTCTATACGTTCGCTCGCTGCCGCACGCCGACGGGTATTCGATTTTGACGCGATCGATTTCTATTCAATAAACACGTACTATTTTCGTATAATAGTCTTAGGCGTTTAAACGTCGCGCCGTAAATCTGGCGTATTACGGTCTTACAAGCGAGTACACGTGCCATCTGGTTGTATGCGGTCAACCGTAATGATCAGTAATGCAGCGAGTTGCGGTAAAGCGTTGTGCTTAAATTATTGTTCTTAGAACGTACATTTGTAGGACGCGTAATATCACGAGTTATCGTCGCGCGGCGAATTAGTTATTGCGAACTTATAACCGTCGTTTCGAATAATAATAATCATCGCCCGTTATTCCCGGCCGTCATTTATTCGTCGTCGTCGTCGTCGTCGACGTTAATTATTTCTACAAAAAGTCCGAACACGCCAATAACGTACTTACGGCAAATCTTTGTCCGCCCCGTCGGACCGCCGGAATAGGAGCCGTCGAAAACGGTTTAAGCCGCTGACCGACCGAATGGAAGTCGATTTTTCAAAGGCGCTCGATTCGAGTTAGCGTATATTTGCCAGGCGCGTCCATTTTCCTAATTTCCGCGGCGGGCTCCCGTTCTCGATACCTAATCTAACAACCTGCCGTTCTCCTACAGTCAGGTCTCGTGCAGCGCGGAACTTGCAAGCTGGCTCGTTTATATCGGACGCCCGCCCGAAATAAATTAAATCGAAATTCTGGGCGGGCGGTACGGACACATACACACACACACACACACACGTCGACCCAACGTTGATTGATAACCGGAGCTATGCGGAATTGATTGATGGTCAATCGCCCGTGAAAAATGAAAGTAGAGCAATTTTTTTGCCGCCTTTACCCGCCGCCGTCGCCTTACACCGTCGAACATTCGTCGTCCGCTACGTATTACCATAACGCATAATTATTGTACGTTTGCCGCCGCACACGTAGTAGTCCGTAGCTAATCTCCGAACAATCGTCGTACAATAACCCGCGTACTCGCCATATTGATTTTCCGTTCTTCCCGTTCGTTTCTTCCCTCGTTTTTCCTATACAAAGGAGAATATTATTTCGTTCGCAGACCTATACACCGCGTCGCGGCTCCGCACGGAGTATACACACACACACACACACACACACCGACGGTTGAAAGACAATATTAATAGCGGTCCACTTACGCCACGCGTCTGAAAAGACAATGGTTGGCGCGGAGGAGGATGAAAAATGTATTTTCGTCTTAACGAAAATAACGATCGTAATTGACAGACACGTCGGCGTGGCCTTTGCACGATTTTGCACGCGAACGTCTCGAAATCCTCAAACACATTATATCCTATAGGTCGGGCGCGTAACAAATAACTACTATAATCACTAGGCGTGGGAACGTTTTTCACGAACATATTTTTACACTTACGTAAGTTATACGTTAGTGTATCGGTAGGCAATATGTATGTATATGTGTGTATATATATATAATAAGAGTATTCAATTCGCGGTTACATCCGTTCAAAGGCCGTCGATGGAAACGTTTTATATCGTTAATACGTCCGTGCAATCGATATATTCGAAAGGCAAAAATAATTATCGATTTCGTGTACTTATTACTAAATTACCTATACATATATATAAAGAGAGAGAAATAAAGATATTATATAGATCGGTGTGATCGTGTTCATAATTTACCCATAGCTAATTTGTATATATTTTATTAAATTTTCCAATCGCGATTATACAACTGTTACGTGTAGGTTAGGTACCTTTAAATTGTCGTCGGGCAATTGAAAGACAAATATGTTCGTCGAGTACGAACAGTTCTATGTGGAAGGGTGAGCTATAAAATTGTTCCGAACAAAGTCGCCGGGCGAAATGCAATAATAGACGACGTACTCTAAAACGTCGATATTTTTTTATTGGCGAAATTTA
>JAIPRN010004230.1:0-16241 GCA_025469175.1 Geopemphigus sp. TES_GeoC_2020 | reverse complement strand
CCCCGCAGAACAAAATTAAGCACTCACAAAACGGACGTGATTTATCAACGTTGAGGAATGAAGTTTATAATAGCTTCGCTATGTACATTGTATATTTAAGTACACCTTTGTAGCCGCAAAGTTGGATTCAACATTTTTATGGAGCGGAGAAGGAGCTCTCTTTTGCCGGTGACTATTGTTCGACCGACAAATCCACGATAACAACGATATTTCGGATACAATTAGAAACTAATCAAGAGCTAGGTCGTGACCCGAGATATTCGACGTCAAACGTTGCGCGTGTACCGTGTTCCTAAGGAAAAGCGTACAATTACATTGGTACAGACGATGGACAAAATCTGTACCGATTAGTGTATACTTATTCGATAATATAATTAATTGCTTAATCGATTAAATTAATGTCACGAAATTGTGTGTAATACACGTGTGGCTGCTCGCCACAACTGGATCGAAACTCGCTTAATTACTATAGACAATGACATTTTTCGGATTATTTTTCTTAAAAAAAAAAAACCCCAAAAAACGTAGATAGCTAACATTTTTTAGATGTTATGATTTAATAAGGTTAAACGATTTAAATAAGGTGACGAATTTAGAATTCGCCGAACGCCGCTCACTCGACCATGTTTCTGCGAGAACGGTCTAGTCGATTTTATTATGGTAGATACACGCGAACGCGAAAATTATAACGACGTTCAAATACGTATATCCGTACGCGCAATCCGACGGGTTTATTCGTTGGGAATAATTGTCGTCCTCCACCGTTCGCCCGAAAAGTCGAAAACGCTAAAATGAACCAGCGCAACTATCTTGCGCCGCCTTATGCCCGTAACGTAACGATATATACGTCGAAATTACGCGAAATATGTCGATCGTCAAATACGTCGTTTCGATCGACGCGTTCCGGTATATGCCGTAACGACGATAAATTTTCAAATTATCGAACGCTTTCGATCTAAACGTTCGTAACATACGCGTGTATATATAAAATTCGACATCAATTGCAATCACCGTTTCCGTTTAAGAACCACAGACGAGGAGCGCCGTTATACACACGTACACGGTTATATTATTGGGTTTCTATCTATATATATATATATATTACGACGAATACCTTTTCACGGTACGAGCTGTGAATAAATTATAAATAACCGCCGTCGCTTCTACGCGTCTTCTAACTCGACTGGACTACAAACGCGCAAACCAGTTTTTTTTTATTTTGTCCGGATTAATCCAGTCAACGGTATAACGGGAAATCGCATATTTGCTCTGGTACGCGAACCGATACAAAAACTTACAGGAAGAACGCGTACGTATAGAAATGTACGCGCGCGCGTCGAAAATACATAATAATAACGCGCGAACGTGCAACGAAATTTATAAAAATTCGTTTTCAACGACTCAGGAAAATGTTCAAACACGAATCCCTCCCCCCCGATTACCCGACACAATAACGAAAATTGCATTCGGGCGCGCTCGTCGCGTCGTATTTATCGTATTCTTTTTAAGCGTACACCCGCGCGACGATTAAATTATTATAATGTCGCGCGTGTTCTATATATCGTATTATGTTCCGAAAATGGTAAAACGCTCGAAACTAGTTTCTGGAACACGTGGTTATATGATGGAATCATTGCGGCGGACAAGGCGTCAGAAACATAAAAATCCGACGAGTAAGAAGACCGCAATTTAGATAATATATATACATGTGTGTTTGCACGGAAACTTGTAATTTTTTTTCTTTTATTAAACTCCGGGTACACATATTTAATTGAAATAGTCACACGCCGAAATATACAAACGAGAATAAATAAAAAAAGTTGTCGTCAACGACGTGTTTAAATGTCGACAATAAAGAACAACCGCGCTAAATCGAAATGACGCGTAAATCGACGTATCGTGTGCATCAGAATTAACAACATTTTAAAACGATTTTTCTAAAGTCGAAACATTACGAGAGACATCTTGTGTATGTACACTAAAGCTTCGCCCCTTGAGAACAGATAGATCGATAATTTTAACGCGAATTTCCTTCGGTAATAAGAGTTACATGCCACCGCGATCAAACTAAAATAATTTTGTCGTAATCTCACAAAAAAAAAAAAAAACATTAGTTTCCTACTTATCGACAGGTAGTAAACTGGTATAAACGGTTCTAAGACAGAGTTTATAGTCGAATATTTTTCATAAAGTTCGCTCCGTGAATCTAAAAATGTACTTAACGTAAGTTGACGAACCGTTACAACGGTCGTCTACGATAAGTGACGGGAGCGTGAACGTTTTCCGGGGGGAAAAGGGGGAACGGCGACCTCTTATATTAATTACACGAACTTTGCCTGACGGCGAGAAACCACTTGATCCGCTCAGACGCGAACACACCGCGCGTTTACGTCACCCGCCGGTGAGAAACAAACGTATGTACCACTACTCGGTACGGTGGTAGGTATACGGCGGCGCGCACGACCGCAAGCGTGGTATAGTATAATACCTTAGCGTCGGTATCGTAACAGCATTCCTCGACCGTTTCTACGCTGTTGGGCTCGGTGGACGAATAATATTCGGGTATGGGCGACAGACATCCTCCGGCCGCAGCGCCGGACGTCGCGACGTCATTTCCTCCGAAATGGCGGCGGACCGCTGCGGGCGCGCCGCCGCCGCCGTCTTGGTCCGGCTTTGCGCGGTAGGTCAAAGCGGGACAAGACGCCGGCGGGGCGAACGTCACCAACCGTTCGAGGCGGTCTTCCGGGACGTCGTCGACGTAACAACCGTCGGAGGACGACGAAGCGGACGACGACGACGACGACGACGCGTCAAAGTCGTGCGACGGCGGCTCGACCGCGCCGCCGAACACCCACGAATACGGCACGGCCGCGACCACCGGACGACGGTCCGCCGCGGCCGTCTCATCAACGGACTCGTAGCCCGAGCTGTGCGGTGACCCGGGTTTGTCTTCGGCCGGCTCGACCACGCCACCACTACGGACTGACTTTTCCGAGTCGGAACTACTGCCGCAGTCGGAAGAGATCGCGCTGTCACCAAACGGCCCGAGTGGCGGCCGAGCGCCGGGGTGCAGTTCGCCAAACAGTTTTTCCTGTCTCCTTTTTATTTCATACTTGACGACGGGTGGCGGTAAGAGTGGCAGCGGCGGCGGCGACGGTCCAGAGTTACGACCCGGCAAGGGTTTTGGTATCCGCGTAACTACTCGCGGCGGCCGTTGCACCATTGTCGTCGTCGCCGCCGCCGCCGGCGCATGCGGTAGCGCCTGAAACTTTTCCGTTATCTTGGATACCGTTCCGGCGGCTACCATTGACGCCACGGACGATGGTCGCGATGGCGTCGGGGAAACGCGCGAACATCGACCGCCGCCGAGCAACGCTCGTTTGGTTTCGCGAACGCGAGCACCGACGGTGGCCGTAACGCGATCGGCGGCGGGGGGCGGCATTAGCGCGTACGCCAACAGCAACGGGACAACGCGGTCCAACGGGGCCGACCACGGGACCGCCAACAGGACCAAAAGGAACGGCGAAAAACCACAACACCACCGCCGCAACCACGGCCGTCGTTGTCGCGGCGACACTACTACGACCATATGAACGCGGGCTGACGACAACGCATCACACACACACACACACAACGGACGAGCACGACGGCGAACACGTCCGACACGTCCGGAACAGTCGACGTAACTGTCCGTGTGTCCGGCGGCCGTGGCCAATGTGGCGGCGGCTCTGGTCGCACTGCACAGGTCGTCCGTCCGCCGCCGAAGTCGTTTCGGTCCATTCACGTTCGCCGTCGTACCTATATATCGAAAACTGGTTTCGCGCCCGAACGACGACCTTCATACGCGAGGTAACGACCAACGTTCCTCATGAGTGTGTCTAAACAGCGCACGCGAGCACACACGCACGAATACTTGTTATAGTACGGAGGAAACGTACATAATTTTATAACAATTGTCGTGCCAAAAGAGAAAAATTCGTAAGTAACGGCGAACGAAAAAAAAAATCGTGACATTCCTATATCGAACCGACGAAATACACGCGACGTCGTCGCGATTTATCCGCCGAACAAATACCAGTTATCCCCTCCGCCAACGTTCGTGTATACACCTAATTTCGCGACGAACTTGAAAACGTTCGCCGGCGAGTTCCAAAATATGCATTATTATGCGTGACGTTCAAAATCGCGTACGCTACGAAACGTATCTGTTGTACGTGGAGACTAATTGCAAATTATATACACGAGTTTACCTTCGTTCAAAACGTGTTTAACGGAAACGTTACCGAATGTTTTGTTAAAAATTCCTCAATTTTAAAATCTGTTTTTAGATTCTCTTCGATTTCTGTATTCCATTCATTTACTTTTCCTCGTCATAATGTCTAATCTTTCTTACGTGACATTCCATTCGCGATTTGATTCGATAGAAATTTTCTTTAGTTATATTTTCTTTCTGAAGTGAAATGAAATTATCTCGTTATTCAAATACGTCCGATAATATATAATACTTTTCCGTCTCTTTAGCCAGAGCTTTTATATACAAATTTTGTGAGTTTCCAACCACGTTGATATTTTTGGTAAGGATAAAACGGATTCAGTGGTTCTCAATTACAATAAGTTTACTATTCCCTATTTAATAATAGAATTTTCAATTTCGATTTTTTTCTTACCTCGCATTCTATGCATTCCGTGGTTGGTATCATTAATGAGGCAAATTACCAAACTCTTTGCTCGCTTATTTTTTCTTCTTCTAGGATTCATTCTTTTTCAAATTTTCTCTTTTCCCTTCCTGTAAATTTGTTGTCTCCGTTTAAGTCATAATCGTCTTCCGAATCTATTCCTTTCTTTTTTCGTTAAATGATTCTCATTATTGTTCCCTCCACGATGAACTTCAGTTACGTAATTTTTCCCATCTTCTTTTCTATTGCCATTGTCTTTGTAGCTAAGCGACTTCAATAGCCAACCTTTTTTCAATTCCTTCATTCCATTAATTTTCTAATTCATCGAAATCCTTCTTGTCGATTCCATCATTAATGTTTTCCTTTTTAAAGTTCCAATTATAATTTATTCGTTAATTTTTGTTTTCTATATTATAATCACACACACACACACACACACACACACAATTTTTTTAAATTTAGCTGTTGTAATTTGAACTAATAATAATAATATAATAAAACTTCGACATTTCGTTAACCAGAAAATAATCATTTTCGAAAAGAATTTCCGTCGTTCTATTAAATAAAAAAAAACCTAATTTCGAAACGCGAAAAAAAATAAAAGATAATTTTACGTCGTTCGCGTAATACATTTAATACCGCGATATTACCGACAATTTATAAGAACTTGTCAGTCGAACCTATTAAATTCTTCCGAGACAATCGCCAATACTCGGCTGGATAACTCTAGCACCTATTTATATACATGTGTGCGTGCTTATATAGAGGTACCCATTATCCGCCTCAAGCACCGCAAAACGAGTTATTTCGACTGAAAGTATGCATGCACCACACACTCTGTTGGAAAGTAAATGATCGAGGAATGCGTTTTTTTTTCTAGCACACACGTCAGTAGTACACATTATTATAATACCTAATGGCCTATACCATTGAATAGGCCAGCTGAAGATCTTTAACGGTCGTTGTCGCACGATTTCCCATTGTCGGTCACGAAAGAAGAGCCTTGCGACGTAGTAGCCAACGTGTATTTTTCGAATACGACTGACACGTTTTCACGAATAGTCTAATTATATCGTAATATACTAAAAATAATTTACAGACGAAATTGACGGACGAATCGATGTACAAATGTTTCGACTGCGATTAAGTCGCCTGCAAAATGTATTCGTAAATATACGTGTTAAGCGACAAATTATGACGAGTATTCGGTAAAAACAGAATAACTTTTTTTTTAAAATTACAATTAAGAACTAATTTTAAAGAGAAGAAATAACCGTTTACATTTCTTGGCGATTTATTATACACTTACGATGCCCTATATGTTTTATAAACGCCTATATACTTATATATAATATACTTCAAGCCTGATGTTTTGCCAACAGTTAATATCTATTTATTTTTATTTTTAACTATTTAAAAATGCTACAAAGTAAAACAAATCCAACAAAAATAATTAAAGTATTAAATTTACGATACACGCGTTTTAATGTACGCGGTTATTTTTAAAAAATACAAAATAAACGTATGTAACGACTACAATATACGCTCCTAAAAGGCAATTAATGAAAAACAATAACGTTTTAAGAGTCATTTTCCCAGTTTATAAGATATGCGGTTTTCTTTTTTCGGGTCATAAACATTTATTTATTCCACGATTTGGTTATTCGCCAAAATTCAATTACAAGTGTAATTCAAAATAATAGCGTACTCCGTTAAAAATTTAGGACTCGCAAAATTCGCGTTGCTCTAGTAGTCTATATGACTTCCAATAAATTGAATACATCCTTTAAAGGCGTGTAACATAAATATATAGGTAATCACTAATAATGACTGAGTATAGGATATGAAACAATACGACAGCAAATCATACTAACACGGTAAAATTAATTAAATGACGAAGCGCAACTGCACATGTCATTCACGGTATTTAAAAGTTCCGAGATAGTGTTTGACAATAATATAATCAACGTTTTGTAATACGGTTTAAAAAATAATTCGTCATTTCAAAACAAAAAAATATATATCATTGGGAAATGATTTAATTAAGTATGACCAAAATTTCCGTGGTGAAATTAAACATAGTTACCAATATTATTTCGGTATCACAGTATTTTGTTTTTGTACGTGAGTAATCATTAACATATATTATTTACCTACGGCATACCCTACAGCAAAACATGATTTTGTATGATTTTTTTAGATTAAATTTACTGTAATTAATTTAATTAATTATACTTTATGTGGTAAAATAAACGCGTATATATAGCGACATTAGCGACTGTTTTAAAAAAAGGAACAGTACTAAATAATGGTTTTGACATTTGAATGCTCAGTATGATGCACACGTGTTACGTTTTTAATAATTTTTAATTAATTAATATTTAATTGTTACACGATAAAAAACAAAATTAAAATATCTACAAAAATACAAGTAGAAATTATATATAGTTTATTCCGTATTACCCAACTTTATTTCTATACTCTATTTCTCTACAAAATGTTTAATAATAAAAAAAGTAACGATAACTATAATAATAAAACTAAATACAATTCCTCGGTGTCTCCATGTCACATTACAATTATTTTCACTTTTTTCATCTCATCGTTCAGACGTGCATGACTCTATAGTTATGTCATTTATTCATAATAGAGACAAGGTCATCGTCTCTTCTTTTTTATTATGTATGGATAACACAAGAAAAGTTATCAATTTTCACTCAAAGCACTTTTATTGCTACTAACGATCACGACAATCCTAAGTATTACAACGATATTCTTTGTTATCCGAACGAAGTCTAAATTATATAGAATTCTATTCGCAAAGTACATTACGTTAGAATTTGGCGTATTTAAAAATTAGTTTTTATAAAAAGTATTTTGAATTAAAACTATATATTACGTTTTAGGCGATTGGAGGACGACAAATTGTGGTGTAAAAAATCACGAATAGTATAAAAATAAAAACTGACCGTTTAATTTTTAGAGACGATCTCACGGTGCCACAAAAAAAGACAATATAGCTAAAAAGTTAACATAGATTATTATCACGTAAACACAAACCAACGCTCGTCGTACTACACGCGTGTGATCGTATTACATTTAAAATTACATTTAAGCGTTTTCTTTTCTATTTTAACTGCACCGTCTCACACTTAATAAAACATGAGAATAACGAATTCCATTACAGTACACTGTGTAACAATGTATTCAAGATATTATTACACGTTTATTGATCCACATCACCATTCACTCTCGGGCAGATCGCGTCGCATATTATGATTTAGCAATTTGTATTGGTCGTTTAAAACGGTATATTATGCACGTATTAAAATACGCCCATTTAATACGTTTATGTCGAGTACAATACAACGTGTGTAGTAGTAACGTGTATAAAACATATTTCTCATAGCTCGTGAAACCTACAAACAATTCTTCAATTTTTGTAATGCAAGCTAACCAATAAAATATGAATTACTAAATTATCTTCTTTAAACCGACCATAATATGTTCTAAGTTTTATTTCAAAACACGTTAATCTGCTATTGATTAAAACTAAATAACGAACGATTAATACAGACGTCTTGATAAGAAATTAATAACGACAACAACCTACAGATTAAAATTAATGACACGTGACGTGATCAATATATTTATGCGTAAAAAATTGATTGCTATTAATGACACCCAACACAAAATCACGAACAAATTCTAATAAAAAATGGTTAAACGGTATTACAGCAATTTATATAGGTAAGCACAATCTAAAAATGTCATATGATACTATTAGTATATATCACACCACACAGATTCTTAAGCCCTTAGTTTCCATAAAATAACATTGGGACTATTTAAGCCATTTGAGTTAGGTAAATATACACACACGCACACATATACACACACAAGAAAAAAACAACAATACATATGTATATTGTATAAATTCCTTAACCAGACAAAGTGCAAGTGGCTATTTTTTTAAATAACTTTATACAATGTATTTACTAATAAATAAAAACCATATGAACAGTATAGTTGCTAAAATGGATAATAAGTAATATTATACTTTAATATTATAAATAAAAAATATATTAACAAGTATACGCATGATAAATTAGTTATATCACGGAATAGAATAACTAACTCGTGTTTACACAAATTATGTGTGCATAATTTAATAGAATTCAGTGTGGGAATCTAAATAATATTTCAATAAATAGTAATTATATATATTGAAAATTCATACCACACACTAAATATATACGTATTGTGTATTATATGTTTATGCATATATTTCAAAGTAAAGATACAGTAGTTTGTGTATATTAAGTTATGATCGTAATAATTGAACTATAAATGCGTAATAAATTAATTTTTTCCAAAAATATAAAAGTTTTTACAACTTTATTTCAAACAAAAGGATCTTAAAAAAATTAAGAATTCATAAATACTTTATTTCGAGAATAGATCAAATATTATTTCCAATAAATGGATAAATTATTCCGCCCCTAAATAACACATATTTTTAAATACGTTTCATACATCAATAGCAAATTTAATAAAATTCACATACTAATCGGATGATTAATAAGGACAACAAATGAATGACAGATAAGGCAACATAATAAATCGGTCAAATGTAATAAAAAGTTTTATGTCTATATTTGCCATTACATTATATATTATACTGTTACGACTGAATCTAAAATCTGTATAAAAGTAAATGTCATTCAAAAAATTATTTCCATAAATTGTGAACAGTTAGTTGAATATGTTATCAGTATGAATGGTGCCAAATACTTAGACATGCACATTTTCTTAAGTGGAGAATATATATCTTACATTATGAACTTTCAAATAAGAAATACATATACACATTATACATGTGTATTTACTATGTTAAGAAACATGAACACACACACACATCAATAAAATAATAAACTACACTGAACATTATTCATTCGGTAATTATGAAAATATTTAATTTAATTACTATTTCGAACCAACTAATGCCCTTAATTAGAGTATGTTAGATTTATGACAATTTTCAACTTCAAAGCGGCTACAAAAATATTAAAAGTAAATCTGTGGTAAACATTATGAAAAATTAAATTTACTTTGAGATTTAATTTGTCCTTGTAATTATATGTGGGTAAAAAAATTTTGAAATTTAAATACATTTTTAATATAAAAAGTTGTTAGCGTATTAAATAATTTTCTCATTTTTTACCTATTTACGTTATCTTTTTTTATTTAATAGAAAAATATTTAGAATATTTTATCATTTTTATAATATACAAATTTAAAAAAAATTTAAACGTGTAAAACATAGCTACCTACAAAGGTATTATTACATATATATTGTAATTATTATTTTAGCTAATTTGATAAAATGTGTTAGCTATTACTTTAAATAACTAAACGTTTAAAATAAATAAATATTTCGTAATGGCTGAGTAACACATATGTTAAAATCTTATTTATTATTAAGTAAGACTAAAAAACATTTGTACACCACAACATATATAAGATTCATTGCAATATATGTCTGTAACACTTTAATTAGGTCAACATGTGGTAATTATACAAAGTTAAATTTTTTAAGAGAAAAATATTAAAGAATATATATGGCTAAATTTATAATACCAAACAAACATAGAGACCAAACTTACATTATTATTGTTTTTTTAATAAAAATAATATAGTAAAATTTAAAAATTGTACAAGATTGGCTTGGGCATATTATGAGGAGCAGATAGTAGCATAACTAAAATGATGCTCATTAATCAAATTAATTACAAAAGACTGAAATAGAAGTATCTGAATTCAGTAATAAGAAATTGTGGAAGAAATATAATAGAAGAAATGCCAAATTAAATGAGAATCTAAATTTGGGTTATAACAAAAGACAATGGAACAAATTGGCTTTAACACTAAAATAATTTTGAATATTTTATGTACACACCACATGTATGTTTAAATAATAACTTTAGTTGTTTAGAAATAATACAAATAATAGCCAATCAAAATGTGCACACTAAATAATTATTTTAAATTTTAGATGAGTCTTTGTAAAAAAAAGTATACAAATTATTTTTATTTTCATTAAAAATGTAAATTTCACACTTTTAAAACCTTTTTTAATACGTACAATATAATATGTATAGACTAATTAGTAAAAATGATAAATATGTATCTAAATAGTAGCATTAGTAACAAAAGATATTTGATCAATATTAAATCATAATGGCCACAAAAACTAACTAATAAATTACCAGTGTAAGGTTAATTAATCATTTTTTGTTAATATGACACTATTTCAACGCATATCAAATTTGTATCCTTATTAATAAATTCTCGAAAATAAAAATAAGACATAGATTTACTGTCTTATTTAGATATATCTTATAGATTTATTTAAATATTAATATTTTTTGTATGTAAAATAATATAAAATTTACCTGATTAATTCCAATCTTATATAATGATTCATCTAAATCAGCTTTGCCCATAATCTCAGAAACACATTGCCGATGGTCTCTAATAGTACTATTTGAATCGGTTTTAAAATCCTTGGGTAGAAATACAGAAAATTTTCGAATAAATTCAGAAATATACATAGAAATTGGATATCCTTGTTTATAAAAACGAATAGTTGGCAAAATATCTGTACTGCGTATCTGAAAATATGGTTACCTAATTAGTTTCAACATTTTGTAATTATTTTAAGGCAATTTATCAATATTAATGTAATTTACTTGTTGTCTCAACAATGGTATGTTTACGGGTTCAGTATTTGGCTTATTGGAATTAGGACTTAATGTAATTGTTTGTAATTTATACATCGAATTAAAAACTCGAGTAGCTGCAACATCAGTACGATTAGTAAAACCTGCTTCAAGTTGTGTGATAAAAAAATGAATAAAATGTTGCCCAGTTCGTCGCAAGGTTTCAACAAGACCATCCTATAAAAGTAAAACAGAATGCAATCAAAATGTATAAAATTATAATTTAGTAAGTATTATACTAACCACAGAAAATCTTATCTGAACACATGTTAATTTTCTTTTTAATGTAGCTGCTGTGCTAAGACTACCAAATGTAGTTCGCCGAATACTAGACATACGTCTTAATGACTGGGTTCCATCTACAATAGCCAGTGTACTTGTAAGTCCAGCACCTCGATTCTTGGAGAATACAGTTGAAATATCAATACTAAATAAAACCATTTTTAAATAATCAAATTGCCATAATACTGCTACGTTAATTATTACGAACTTGGATGAATCATGAAGTAGAGCTAATGCAGTTTTTGCCATACAATCACGACACATATCCATCCAACCATTTACATTGTATGTAACTGGAATAGTTTCACGAAAATGAACTAAACTAAACTCGTCTGATTTGTTACCTTTCTTTAAAATATGTGAAAATGCTATAATTATATGAAAAAAATTAATATACATTTTTACATAAAACCATAACTATTAATTAATTGCAACTAACATTTATCATTGGATAGATTTTGAATTTTTTCAATGAGATTATGATCCGTTAATTTAGTATCCCCAGCAGTATCATCTAGAATTCTCAATAGACCAGGGCACGATTCAGGTTTTAAATCTACCATTGATGGACTACGACCAAAACCAACTGCTGCTTTAGCTCCAACAAATAATTTTAACATGTGGTCTTCAGCACAAAATTCAGCTTCATAACTAGCAGCTGTTTCTACTTTTTCTATTTTATACTTTTCTAATGGGACAACAACAGCATGGTTATGATAACTCGATAGTAATCGTTCATGAAGATAATTTATCCAGAAATCAAACATGCTCGCTGATTTTGACTGAATAGTATATCCTGGATAATCTGGAATTAGTATAGAACAAAGAGAATGGATTGATGGTGCTAATTTACTGAAACAAGGAAACAAATTATTTCAATAAGTATGGTTAATATATATTATACGTTTCAAAATATAATTATACCGATTAATAATAGAGGCTACTAGATTGAATGTCTCCGTATAAAGTCCAACAATCAAAGAATTTAATTGATCACCAATATCATATTCATTAAATGACTCAACTTCTGGAAATACTAAGCTGAATAAATCATCAGCATTTCCTGCACCAAGACATTTAGCTGCTCGTTTTGCTGCATCAGAATTACTCCAAGTCCATTGTACTTTATCTTTAAATATACTATCTAGATTGAAAACACCAAAAGGACAACTAATAAATAGAAATTAATAATTATAATTTATAAAAACTATTACCTTTTTTTACTATTTTTGTGTGACCCAGATGTATAATAGCAGCCAATACAGCATAAATTGCTTTAAGTTCAGTGTTGGAAAATCCAAGAACTATCATAGCAGATTGAAGATTAGTAAATTCTACAGTCGCTTGACTTTTATCAACACCCTAAATTTGAAAAAAAATTAACCTTATATTTCACATTGCATACAAATTATAGCGCACTTTTAAATCATCATTGATTTGATCCAAATATAATTCTTTCTGAAGTGCAGGAACATTTTCTATGCCAGCTAACAAGTAATAGAACACGTGAAAAGAAAATTCATTGGGAGGATGATCAATAAGTCTCCATTTGTCATAGAAATGCATTTGAACAGACATTGAAGCAATCTGTCCCCCTTGGTCTAAATCAATGCTAAATAAATGCACAGATCTAGTTGCATTTGAATTGTTTGAAGTGGCTGCATTTCCAAAAGCCTCTAACACTGTCCACATAGCTTCAACTTTTTCAAGAGTTATAATCTAAAAATACATTAGATAAATTATTTTTGTTAACTCAAATAATGTCCAACAAATTGTATTAAAAAAAATATCACTGTACCTTGTTAGACGACACTGCTGTTTGTATAAGGTATTGTAATAAATGTTTACACGACGTTGTCTTTCCACTAGCTTGACATCCCATAGGAATCAATGATTGATCACGACGTGCTGTAACAGCTGCCATATATACAGATTGGGCCACAGCATAAACATGAGGTGGTGGTTGTTTATTAATCTTATGAAGATTTTTAACCATGTGCATAACCTATACCATAATGAGCAATATATAGTAGATAATTATATATTTAATTTTGTTTAAAATACCAATGTTTACCTTATCCGTGTATAGATTTAAAGGAGTTCCAGGATTGAGCACTAACATTGTAGGTCCAGCATATGTGTGAATAAGATTTGAAGTATATCTACTGCGTATTACATTTAAAATACTAGACTCGTTCAAATAGTTTAATTGTGATAAATCTTCAACCAATTGCATTTTTACAGGATTCATCTAAAACAGAATTCAAAATTACTTTAACGTTTAAAATTATCTTTTATACGAATAATTGATCATTTGTGATTATATACACAAATATATTGTATATAATTAAACATAGTAATACATTTTTGTAATCAATAATATACAGTGGGTGTCTAAAGTTTTTCAAAGATAAGTAAAATGAATAATTTTTGTTTTTTGTAAACATTTTTAGTATGTAATTTTATCCATAAAGTACTTTAAATGTGATATATCTTTATTTTCCCGATAGTTTTTTTAAATAAAGTAAAAATATTGAAAATGGCTAAAAATCAGTAAAATTGTCCATACATATCAATTACAATTTTCATAAAATTAAATTTTGTTCTTTTGTTATGTTTAAAAAATAATAATCATTAGTGGCTAGTGATAACTATTACATAATATACAATATTGAAAATGTAGTATCTTTATTTGTTTTCAATATTTAACACTTTGTTTCACCTTTTCTAAGCTATCTTCATCCACATGATATTCTTTACCCCCAAAAACCTTGACCAATACTTTTGATGTACCATTTGAACTTTTTTTCCTTGTGTATTGTACAGGCGAAAATCCCTCATTGTGTACCAGCCAATATGCATCAGAATCGGGTGAGTCTAATTCAGCTGGAGAATCTTGAAATTCCAGTTCAGTCTTTGAAAAATAAGAAAAAAAAATCATCGTTGTTTATATGCAGTGTATAAATCTTTAAAAAGTAAAAACAAATTATATATTATAGAATATTTGGAGTAAAACAAAATTAACTGTAAAACCACTTCAGGTGGTTTTACATTCTCCAATAATTAAGAGAAAGTGAAAGAAAGTATTGAAAGTATTTGGAGTCATTTTGGATTACCCGTATAAAAATTAGTATACATAAAATATACCAACAAATTTCGCGTACCTAATTACACAAAGGTGTCATAACATATTAAGGTATAACTTCCGTTTGGTGACTCTATTATCTTTCAACACGCGTAATAAAACTGTTTTTATTAATTAGAAAAACAACAACTATTTATACCGAGGTTTTTATTAATTAATTGGCACACATAAAACGTGTTCTGAAAAAGATGCTCACAAAAATATTATCCACACATAATTTATATTGCGATTTTATACAGACGTATACAAATATTAGTTTAATAATGGAAAAAATACGAGATAATAATAAGAAAAACAGTGTCAGTATGTCTGACCTTAATGGTCAATGACCGCAACCGCATTTACTTTGAGAATAAGAAAATAATATTTCGCCTGTAAAATTTCTAACATATTCGAAAACGAAATCAACAATGCGATTGTAAAGAACTGTCGGAAATAGTATATTGTTTAACATGTTTTATTTAATTAGACGAGACTACATAGCAAAAAACATCCAAATTGTCCATACACATTTTTGGTAAACATATTTCACTATTCACTATTATATTAAACTTAACAATAAAATATATAGTCTTCATTTTACAAATACTAAAAGGTCAAAGGGGAAAGGGGAAAACATGCTGTCGAATATTTTTTATTTAGATTCTTCTTTAACGATTATTAAAATTGGCAATATCAATAGGTACACAGACAGATATATTGGAATTGGATCTTCGGACTATACTATAAATAAGTAACTAAATAAGACTACAAAGTTATATTATCTATTTACATAATCCTTGTTTACATCTTAACTTGAAGTGATACAATTACGCCAAAACATAAAAATTTAATGATAAAAAACGAAAAAATCATCTATAAAACCATTTGCATTTTTTAAAATAATGAACATTTTTTGAACATAACGTAAACAAAATAATTGATTTACATTTTTTTTA
Organism: Geopemphigus sp. TES_GeoC_2020; assembly: GCA_025469175.1. Lineage (NCBI taxonomy): Eukaryota > Metazoa > Arthropoda > Insecta > Hemiptera > Aphididae > Geopemphigus > Geopemphigus sp. TES_GeoC_2020. The sequence goes on along the minus strand of JAIPRN010004230.1, from coordinate 418 downwards.
TACGTTTTCGTAATACAATGTAAGAAGTATTGTCTGTGTAATTAATATATAACGTGCGTATATAAGTCTGATAAATAACTTCAAATCCCTAAAATATCACACAAGAAATACGATTATATTTTCAAAATTCGAAAAAATAAAAATACCTCTTTTTATATAAATATATTATAATTATTATTAAACTCGACTACGTATCTACGTAAGTAATTGAAATGTATATTCAAATCACTCAATAATAATTAAAAAAGAGAGCATTTTAAAAGACAATTACAACTATAATATTATTTTTGTTATTTTATAAAACTAGTACGTATAACATATTCGAGTAATAAATACATTTTTAATAGTACAACAATTATTATTATAAACACCTATGATGGTGACAATTCTAAACAATAAAAAAAAATCACTCATACCC
>JAIPRN010004229.1:0-16247 GCA_025469175.1 Geopemphigus sp. TES_GeoC_2020 | reverse complement strand
TGTTTTATAATAATGTATTTCGTTTACTCAATTTATAAATATTTAATCGTCACGTTCCCTTATATATTGTGTAAATAATTTAATGTTGACGTATTACGAAGAGCCCTTTTAATACAGTTGTCGTGTTTTATAATAAACTTTAATTACGCACTGAGTTATAATTGGAAAACACGCGAGTTTTTATTATTGGAATTAGACGACGATATTTATGGAAAAGTGGACGTTTAATTATGAGTAGACGGTACAGTTTAGATAATTTCGAACGGATAAAAGGTGAATTCTTCGCGAGCGAAAAAAGGGTACGTATCTATACCGATAATATCGACGATTGAGAGTACGTACTTGCAGTAGAAATGAATCGTACGACAAATTTTAAACAAAAAACGAAATACGGTGTTTTACTAATTTACGATTTAATATCGAACGAAATAAAATCAACTCCAAAGAATATAACTACACAAGTGTGTATGTATAATAACTGTATAATCTAAGCACAGTACATTTTACGTGAATAAATTGGATATTTCCGTTATAATTTAAACGATCGGTACAATTCTAAAAAAATCGAGTTCGGGACGCGATGTTTTATATTGAGTAGAAAACGATTTGTTTTCGTCTGGTGGACTATTATTGTATAATCGAACGTCATTTTTACGACGTGTCGAGAAATTTAAGTCGTCGCTGGAATAACGTATAGGCGTGGAAATGAATTTGTACGACAGAGGTAAATATAATTTGGAACAATACGACTCATGTTATCGTATTATGGCGAAAACCTTCCTATCTAACTCGGTACCGCCGTGATCGTATAACGTTCGCATAAATAAAGGGGACCAATACGCTCGCGCCGTCGTTCGATTCTTTAAACTCGGGTATTCAAAAACTACATAAATAGATGAATAAATACTAAATACTAAATAAATAAATATATACTCGACGACTTTTGACGGGCGTAGAAACGCGAAAATCGATAATAAATGATGGCGACCACGCGCTGATTCGTGCGACTTATTTCCACGTAATTACGGGCGATAAGTACACGCGAGAAATTTAACGTCCATAAGGACTATACGTAATTGTGAAAAATTCGTCAACCTTGTTGTAACTTTGGGCTCGGGGATGATTCGATTAAGCATATTCATGCCAAAGGTTCGTGTAATTTAACGAATAAATATATAGTGCCTCTCGGTCCATCGTAGGTATCGACCGCCGTATATATATAAATACAACTATATCTATACTATAAACCTGGAGAAGGTAATCGATTAATCCAATTCGTAAATTACGACGAACAACAGTCAAACGGTACGTGCGTCTAATGTCGAAGACGCGTCGTCATTAATATCCGGGCGATATGAAAATTGTAAATTCGGCCCAGTAACGAAATGGCGTTTAAACCGATCCGATTTTATCGGGTATTTAAACGCCGTCGGATTCGCGTTTTCGGATTGAATCCATCGGTACTGCGTCGGTAACGCTTACCGTAAGGATCTCGACGTGTACGAACGTTTCAAATAATCGAACATTTTTGAAAATTCCTGTTGAATGGCGCTGTATAAACCGCGAGTGATTGCGACGGCGTTCTGGGTCGGACGAAAGTAATTTTGTATAATATTACGGTATAATGCGGCCAACACACGAGAACTTTAGGTAAACGATTCCCGATGTAATAAGTGAATCATGTACGACGCTAAAAGGAAATCTATGCCCACGCTACGAGGACCGACCGATGAAATAAAAACGTTCAAACGGGAAATCTCCGTTTTCGTTAATTGATTTTGTTAATTAATGACAAACGAGTTCGTAATAGTCGAAACGTAATACGCCCGGAAATTTCTCCGATAAAAAAATTCGATAAACGTGAAAAAGTAGTAATTTACGAAAATTATTTGGTCCCGGCGTTCATGTGTAAACCTAAATTAAATAGCCGAGCAACGAGGTTGACGAGAAGCGCCAGTCACTTCGAGTGAATTTCAGCGAGATATTAGCGGCGTATTACCGTTTTCCGAATTCAAAACAACGATAAATCGCGCCGAATTGGAAAAAATGAATTCTGAACGACGCCGGTAGTATATTATCGTCGATAATAAACTACCGTTAAACTATCGGGCGTGTCTAAGCTCGAATTATGTTACATATTAAATGTACAAGATAGCTTTCGTGTACGGGTGTGTTATTTTCCTCGCCGGGAAAAATACGTGAACACGTAATTGAATATGCCGTTATAACGCAATGCGTTTATTGGACGCGTGTAGATTTCCGTTTTTCGCGATAATAATAATTTCCGAAAGATACACACACCGCGACCTTTACGCGACAAATTTGACAGGTGCTCGGTAAAACCCGCCGGTATCGTATAATTTGTTATAGTAATTTTTTCGGGAACATTAAATGATTGACGGGGGGGAGAATTGTTGTTCGCAGGCAACGTCTCTCCTTTTCACTGATGAAACGGACGGAAACTTTTCCGGTTGCGACAAGTAAGTTAAAAGAACGTTTTTAAACTTGTATGATTTATTATCGTCTAAACCCGAACAAATACAATGCGCGCTAACGTACACAAATACACACACACACACACATACACACACACACATATACACACACACACATACACACACACACATACACACACACACACACACACATGTTTTAATCGTTAATAGTTATTCGCCCTACTTGTGATTTGTAAATATTTAATAATATTATTAGCTCTGACTATATTTAATCGCTATATATTTATATAGTAAAATACATGTAAGAATGTAAGCTAACGCCTTTGATGATATTTTAAATCGGAATACATCCGTAATACGATTATCTTATAATGTACGTCGGCACGATTAATGTCTTCGATGAAAATGTTAACGAATTTTTTTTTAAATATCTTCATAAAAATGCTTCTACAGTATCTCAGGTTTACCATAAGAAACGTGTAGAATGATGTTGTGTTAGGATGACAACCGGAATTAGTCTTTTATTTATCCATCGTCCACATGTTAATGGAGGGCAGTCAAATGGGAGACGTGAGAGTTGTTATGAAAACTAACGTGGAAGAGAAAAGGGGGAAAGAAGGACCGAAGAAGTGGTGTTTAGATGGAATAGAGAGTGATACGAGGATAGTTGGTGTGAGAGAACGAGTGGCGGGAGATCGAGTATTCTGGCGGTATGGAACCGGAGTGGCCGATCCCATATAGTTTGAATCGTAAAACGAAGAAAAGAAGATTTATAAAATATTTACATAGGATTGATTCTACGGTTGATTTTTCGTTTAAATAAAACATTTTTTTTTTGATTTAATAATACGTTCAAAATTAAAAACGCGCAATAATTATAGGACACGGTTCTTGAAATTATTTTGTACGTACGTAAGCGAACGCTTAAAAATACGAAATTGAACAAAAATTATTATTTTTGTCAGATGGCCCACACGGCGCCGTCGTATATACGCTTATAATCTATCCCGAAACCGAAAACGTACATTGATCGAGACTATACTCAGTTTTTTTTAGAAGTCAAAGTGAGCTATAACGTAATAATAATAATAATACGGTTAGCTCGTTTCGTAATTAAACGGCCCGTCGCCACGGTCGGTTTTTGATATGGTAATTTGCGTGTTTAAAATTTTCGCCCCGCCCTCCCGTCCACTTCAGCGCGCCAAACCGTCGTTCCTTTCTACCACCCATCATTCTGACGGCGCGCGGCCACTTGTAATCGTTGACGCCGACAAATCGACCGCGTCTGTGCGCCGACCGTGTGAGGCCGTCGGGCTATAGTTGGGTAATTTCGCGCGTCCAAAGCGACGTATTACGTCCCAGTAGACGGGTAAGCCCTCGAAAATGGTCCCGTTTCGGTGTTTGCCGATACCCCCGAGCCCGTGCGCGACAGTGCGTACAATTTCACGCGCAGAACGGTCATATTATATAATATTATGTATCCCGTACCGACAGGACAGGATTTAGATAAGGGTACGCGGGTGGGGCAAGTTGCATTCCCATTTCCCCTCTCCCTCTCACCGCCAATACAAGCGCTTAATAAATTGTAGTCGGCAACTTCGACATATTGACATATCGGTCAAGTCGGATATTGTTATTAGTTAAACAAATTATTTCGATAATTCGATCGTAATTCTGCGTGGCTGGGTATGTTAATGATTTTATTGAACTTCGTCGAACGTTTCTAATCGATTTCAAAAAGAAAATAAACAAAACACCACTCGTTCGCTTAACTCGAGGCAATTTTGTTTAATCGTCCGTATGATTCGATTATATGACAAAATTATTCGTCGATTTATACAAATACTTATTTTCTAGACTTATTTAACGACCGAAGTCGTTTGTCTACACTTACGCTAGGTATTACTAGCTTTCGTTTAGATTCCGTTGAGATATGATGTATGGATAAGTTAACTTTAGCGATGAAAATTTCAAACTAAATTCGTTAGTTTAAATTGCGTCGTCGTTAATTATAAGGGGAAAATAGTTAATATTAAACGAAAAATTATCGTTAAAATATTAAGCGAACTTTAACTTGGCCTAAATTTGATTTCTGGCGATACAAATTAAACTGATTGTCTTAACCGCCATTTACAAAGTTGTTCGAAATTTATAATCGTGTTCGTTACAAATGATCTACAACATCCGATTCGAAAACATTTAATTTTTAAGTGAACAGGGGACGTTTCAACTGACTGTGGAACAATTTTCAAATGTTTACCTAATAAATCGACGTCAAATAAACTCGTACACGTTTATTCTGATATGTTCCGAATATGTATATGTGTAAATAATCAATATGGTTATATTTCGGTTCAAAAATATAATGTTTCTTTCTAAAGGCAATTTAAACGTGACCGCTACAATTTTTTTTTAATTCAATTACAACACTATTTCGACTTTCATTAAATAAAAAACAAAAATGGAACGAATGGAATTCGTGATATGTCGAGTGAAATCGAGCTGGGTAAAGATTCGAAAACGTGTGTTCTCGTGACCCGGAGATATTAAAAGTGAAATTTAAAAAAAATCCCCGTCATGAGGGATACGGCACTCCTATTTTTCTTTTAAACGCTCCCCTATCTATTTTCTACAAACGCGCGCACCGATCTGTAGGCCTTTCGCCGTGCTACATTACGCGGCGCCGATTAATTTCTATTACTTACCTCGACAACGCGGGTATCGTTTGTGCGCCATTACTATAATCGGTATCGTAGAATTTCGGCGGTTTGTTTGACCCGAAAACGTCACCGTGAAATTATAAAAATATAAACGGTATACATTTAATCAAAAAAGGACGTTTCTTTTAAAGAAGTCGCGAAAACGAAGCTTAAATACGGTTCTTTAATATGACTATTTTATACGCGTTTACGTTTCAATCGATACAAGCGCTATATATATTCTTTTAAGGGCGTGTTATTGCGTATATATTTTCGCGTCGCTAAGTTTCTAATAATAATGTTTTTGACACTTTCGGATTTAAAAATAAAAATCCATTTACCGTCGAATTTAACCGTTTATAGTGTTTTTTTTGTTTTCCGTTTTTCGCTATTTTATACAAACGATTCGCGGGTTATTCGGATATTTAACGAAATACATTAATACGCTTTCGTTTTGATTCTTGAGCAATTTTGCGGAGTTTTTCATTAACTGTTTACGCGCGTGCCGTCCGATACGTGTTTTTTTTTTTTTTAATTTCCGTTAAATAAACCTGGCAAATTCGATAAGATACTCTCCGCGGTACGAAACGCAATAAGTGTGCGCATTCGTCTCTCATTAACGTCGACGTACCTGTTCCGCGTAATACTCCATTGAATTCTAAACGAAATCGGTTTTCGCGCTTTACGGATAAACCTCGAAATCTCTCCCGTAACGCGGACGTTTCAACGTTACAACGATTATTGGATTTAACTCGCAAAACGGTTACAGAGTAAACGTCCGCATTTCTCCCTTTGACACCGCTCGCCCCTTTGAACCTACCCAACGAGCTCCGTACACGGAGAATACAAGCAAATATGATTTCATTAAAAACTCAATTGTGTTTATTTTGATAACGCTCGTCGAGAAACACCCCACCACCACAACCTCCTGGTCTATGTTCGATTATCGCCGAGCAAATAGCCCCGTTGTTTGCCGAATGATTATAATCGCGCGTTCGATAATAAATGTTTTCGTATTGGTGGCGACGACGTCACACGGCGACACGATGTTTGATCAAACGCCATGCCGCCATACAATGTTATCGTCATCGTAAACGAGAGCCGGTTCGTATATTTACGGCCGTTAAACGGCGGCGGTGAACGTGGTAGAGCACGGAATTCGAACGTCTGTCCCGGCTAGTTGATATTGGTTAGTCGAATTCAAATTGCGCCGGATTCAAATCCAAACTTTACGAGCTTCGACGCCGCGTTCGACGTTGTTTACTCGGTACAAATTTAATCAAGATCGGGCCGAAACTAAACGCGCGCACAATGTTGACGCGGCGTACGCCGACCGACAAGTCGTCGATTCGACGTTCTTACATAATTCCCCGTCGTCCGCGCGAATTCGCTTCTTTACCGGTAATATATTATTATTATTCGAAATCGTTTTTTACATATTTTATTATCGTATTAATATCGAATAAATTGTCGTTCATCTGACGAAAGTATTTTCCCGTAAACAAACGTACCTACGCAAATGGTTCGGAGTGAAAATCGCGTTAGAATTTTTCATCCAGTTATAGTGCTCGGAATATAATTTTAAGTTTGGAATATTTTTAAAATAAATATTGCCCGTATTCAAAATCTGACCACGTAATATGGATCAAGTAAGAAATCACGTATCGTATTTTTTTTTCACGAAATCTCCGGATATTTATTGTATTTTATAGAAGTTGTATTTTATATCCGAAAGTTTATCCGATAAAAATATGCGCGCGTTGACTTTGTCTCATTTATTAATTTAACGAAAACTGTATATTTACGTTCTCGTACGAATTAAACAATTACGAACATATTTTGTTTCCGGAAAATTAATTTACGTTTATATATACATATATAATTTAAATAAATTCTTTAAGTTGCCAAACAATTATAAACGAAATGATTTTATTTAAAGTTTATGGCCTTTAACTGCGTAAAAACAAAACATAGCAATTATTCATCAAAGTTCAAAAAGTTTTTATACATGTCATATCTTTGTGCAAATTAATTTCGTTTCTTAACAACACTAGTATGTGGGTCGTATATACGTATAGGAAACGTCTTTTTGGTATGTAATTAATTTTGATCATTAGTTTATGATTAGTCTATCACGTATTCGCCTTTTCAATTAAAAAAATAATTACGCTTTATACGATTGTATAAAATGTATTGGACGAAAAATGTATACGATTTTTAACACAATATTGTAACGTTTATACAATTTATAGATTTTTGAATTTACATAGTATAAAATTAGTATGCTAAAAAAATTAACCACTGACGTTATTTATTTATTTTTCAACGTTCAATTATAATTTTTATGAAAACGAAGATTAAGTAGATTACTCAAATAAGTACAATAGTACAATTAACAGAAGAATTACAATTTAAAGAAATAAGCAACGGCAAAGTTATTTAAATTTATCGTAAAAACTAAAATTTTAAGGGTAGTGACAACTTTTTTCAAAATTAAAAGTACGTTATAACGAAATAGAAGAATTGAGTACAATGAATAATTATATTAAATTATAATAATAATAATATTAATAATAATAAAAACGAGGAAAAGATAGTGGGTTGTTGCGAAAAAAGGAAGTAACACGGAAGCGAATACTTAAAATAAGGGAGAAGTGTCCACGCGCCCATTAAATATTGAAGAAAATAAAGAGGAAGTTGATGGGACGAAAGTATAGGAGTATTCAAAGAAACTACTTATGAGTTAGTAGTCGTGACGTGGGTGGTTTTATTTACGAATAAAAATAGGATAGGAAAAGAAACGGTTTTGGACACGTTCAACACGTAGTCTTCACTCGGTTAAATATGCCGTATTTTAGTGATTGGCGAATTTAGGAAAAGTATAATGTACGAACAGTGAGGACATAATCAAATTATGTTCTACTACGCTTAATAGAACCCAAAACGTTGACAACCTAATTGACGGAGAAATTAATTTGGCGTTCAAAATTATTGGAACGATTGCCACGGATGCCAGGATCTTTCAAGAAAACGACTCGATTATTGAGAGAGAACAAATCGACGGGAGAGGATCATCACTACATCTTGAAAAAGTCACGATTTATCTGAGTTAAGGCGAAGACTAAGAATACCCAAAAGTGAAAACGTCCGACTAAAAAACCTCGATTAATTTTCGATACGACTTTTATATCCTCTGCGAAGAGGAGATAACTCGGTTTAGGGAGTCGCCTGAAAATCGAAACGAAAAATGAAATAAATAGGGTGACTTGTCTGGCAAAGGAACAATCGAAATTTTTACGAATTGTTTTCTTTAAAAAAAGCTACGAATTCAACCAATAAGTATTTCATTTACATTCGATTAATTATTCCATAATTGGGAATTACGTCGTTTTTTGATTCTTATAATTTTTTACAATTATTGCGAGTTCGATTTTATATTGGACATAAATTTGGTTTTGTTTTTCTACGACGAGTTGACTTCATCACGTATTATTAACAAATATGTGTATGTATGTAGACGTGCATTATAATATACGCCTACGAAAAAGTGGTCGGTGGAACTCTAGATGCATATAACGGGACTTATGGTTAAAAACACTAGCGTAATACAACAAAACTTTGCAAACACGACAAGAATTTTATAAGCTTTTGTATCGTATTTCCCGTACGGTTAAGAAACCATATTAAAATCTACATATTGAAATATCGAATAATGTTGTTTGATTTACGCCTGGTCCAATACTTGGCGAATAATTGCCACGAAACGTTGGCGTTTGAACAGTTTTAAATTTATTTTGTCCGAATACTCGTTTACGTTTAGCGAAAAGTATATACGTTTAGTCGGTAGACTTTTCGTTTTTTGTCATTTTCAAAACGAATGTCGAAAACGAAACGTCGCCGCGATGGACCCCCGGGTGTACGACGTCATAATACGTTTACCGATTCGCTTCTAGCTAAATATTATTGGTCGTGTCGTCGGTTTTCGTTCATGGTGAACTTTAACGAGCCGAGAACGAAAAACGAATATAACTCGCGCGGCTTTGGTTATAGAAGCGCGCCGAGCTACAGTTCCGTTATTAATATTTTGCGTTATTATGTGGCAATCGTCGAGATTAAAAGAACGCGCCGTTGTTCCCAACCGTCGTACTGTAATAATAATAATCATAATACTCGCGGTTATATAATATATATATATATATATATATATATAAATTTTTTTCGCTTTTATAATAATATTATACGCGTGGCGGACTATCAATGGGGTAATTAATATCTCGAGCAAACGTCTCCGCTTGTGCATATATATTTAATTACACGGAGCGAAATTATTACGTATTCTATAAAAAATAAACCGAGAGATTAACGTTATATTCACGAAACGAATATTATGAATTATGTCGTTATCGAATACTCTCGCGTACGTTCGACTGAATAATATATACATTTATAATACGTTCAAATTGAATACGTTCACGGACGGTTTTTTCTTTCAACGACTATGCACGTTGATTAAGGGCTTTGTTTTGTTCCGTTTTTTTTTTTTATTAATTTTTTCGATTTCGCGGTTATTACTAACGACTAGTGGCCGCAATTTTTCTCGCCCAATGGCCATTTCTATCGCTAAATTTTCGTCTAGTATTCACACACAGCGCACGTACTGCAACGGTAAAATTGACGGTCGCTTTACGTACGTTAGGCTTTTCGTTATTTCGGTGTACCGAAAATCGTCCACCGTCACCTCTCCTTCGACGGATCCGAAGCTACGCGTTGTGTAGTAACTACGCAAAATCGTTCTAATCGTACGGAGGTTTCTTTGAAACGAAATCCTAAACGTTCGTGGCGAATATTATAATATTTTACGCGTGGTTAGGTTGGCGCGATAAACGAATTCATTATTTCGTAATAGCTTTAGTACATTTGACACGATATTAGCGTGAGCCGTATGAAACTCGATAGCCGGTTATGTACGGAGTATACACGTACGTGTTTCGCGTTGCTTTTAAACGTTCCAACCGTTCGAACGATAATGATTGTCGCCAAAAAATACCAGGCAGTGCCGATTTCTGAAAAACGATAGGGCCAAGAATCGAAACAATTTGTTTTTGTCCCCATAGGGACACTCGGGAAACGCAACGAGTCATAATCGCTTCGACTGAAGACAATTGTATGTTACGAATAAATTATAAAACAAAAAAAACCGCGATCCCTGTCTTAATGAACAACCATATTCTACACGTCCGTGTGTTGCAATACAATTTACAGCACGTTCATAAGCTCCGGTGTACTAATGTTGATAAACGTAATTTATGAAATAACGTTTAAACGGTCGCGTATGTTTACGAGTTGTTTTCAATATTTTCGTTTTTCACAAAACGGGGCTTGAAACCGAATTTTAATTTTTCGATTTTATCGAAAATTACAAATTGGTTTTAATTATTCGAGTTCGATAATCGTTTCAATTTTTCCAATTTTTAATATGGACTTTTTGGAAACACGATAAATAATAAACGTACGTATTCGCTATTATCGTGTGATATTTTATATTGTCGATCGCTTAGTTTTAATGTTACAAGACAAGTTGACGAAAATTTGACAATATATAATGGAACAAAATGCTTACGCGCTATAAATATTTATTCGATAAAACACCGCAACATTTTTACGGTACTATTAAGTTTATCTCGAATTTTGAATAAAGATAGCAAGGACGCCTAACGAGGTATATATGTTGACTATATATCATCTTAATACCCAGGAGAGCACTGAATTGTGATATTATTGTCATATTTTAATTTTGATTTAATTAAAATTTCGATACGAAATTAGCTCGCGTTATTTTACTTATTTCGATAGACGTTTTTAATTTAAAAATCGACGTCCGTTTTTAAAACTTCAATTTTAGTCGCGGTATTAATATCGATATTTTACAGCGCTCAAAATCGTATTCAAATTCGATTACAAGAGGCCACGCAAAATGTACCAAAATACGTTGAATATCTTATATAGTTTACAAATTATTAATTGTTATCACGCATGTATTTATTCAAATGTCGAACAACTATCGATAATTGGGTTTACAAAAAAGAAACGTTCGGGCTCGTCGTTAACGCTAAATTAAATACGAACTAACGCGTGAGGAATCGTTATTTATAATTTACGAAATAAATAAATTCTAAACGAAAAACGTGATTCGGGACACACGGAATCTCGCAAAAACAAATTAATGCATTATACGTATCGTTTACTTTCGACGAAACAAGACTAAAGCACAAAAATCCGATGTGAGTCGTTCCAAAACTACGAACTATATGGGACGAAGCGAGCCAAGTATATAGGCGTATATTTATATATATTATATTTGACATATATAATAATAATAATAATACACCCGCGAAGATGTAACGAGGAACTTTCGAATCAAAATGCTTCGACGTTAACCTAACCATTCTATATATACGTGTATATAATACGTGTACCGTGAAAGTTACCGAGGGTTATTACGTTATACGAAAGACACAGACATTTCAAGGACACTTAGGAATTTCACTTATTATGAAACCTTAAAGGAAAAAGACGAAAGAAGGCTAAGAACTACACGCGCACATAGTTCAATCGCGAATAACTTCTCTTGTTGTTGCATATGTATCGCGAAAACAAAGTTTTTGAGTTTCCCTACGCGTACCGCGGTTGTCTTTGATAAATTTCGCATAAATCCATGTATCTGATGGGTGTCAAATTGTTCCCGCCATCGGCAACGCCGTCGTGTTCTACCGCCGTTTCGCGTTAAAGGGCGGTGTCGTCGGCGTCTCATACTACGTTACGTTAAAATATATTATGCCGTTTGAACGCCATGGGAAATTTAAATTTGACGTTGTCTTGTATACCTCTCGTAAACGAGATATATCTTTCGTATATTAATATATATATTAAGAAACGAATAATACACCAACACCTTAGAAAAAACAAAAAAACTAGATATCGTAATTAAATTTATTTAAAAATCGGGTGTAGCAATTAAAGAGAATTATTCAAACTAATCAACGAAGTCTCGGATGATTTTCAGAAGAGCGTTATTATTATTCCGCTACTTAATAAGACAACCGTAGACGAATGTGACGACTTCTAGCCATAAAGTCGTATGGTGCACGCGGCAAAAGTTATAGAGAATTACGACGTGTAAACGAATTGAAAGCAAAATTAACTTATTGTTAGTAGTTAATATTCCTCGTTTGGAAATTAGTTTCTTACGAGACTTCGAACGAAATATCTGGTAACGATAATTTTAAAACAGTACGATATTCTCGCGGGCGTAACTAGAAGGGCTCTTGGGAGTACTTAGCGTTCCCAGTTTTTGACTGTCGTACGTTGTCCTGAAAACAAAAATCCCGAATCCATTTTGCCGAACACCTTTGTCTCGAGTTTGTATTATTCGCGCGTTTAACGTATATCGTCGAGTACTCGAACGAATTGCCCGCGTACTATTGCCGAAGAATACGTTAAAGCCCTAATTGACCATATTTGTGCTTATTAACATATTTTGGACGGTTCATCGTCCCGCGTAACTCGCCCACCTGACAAACAGACGGTGTGTGTGTGTGTGCATAAAACTAAGGACCGTTTATCGTCCCGTCATTTTCTCTCACTATTCCGTTTCGTATCCGCCCGTCCGTTATTTTTCATATCCGCCGTTCTTGTGTTTTTTATAACTGACGTCGACATTGTCGCGAAATAAAAATCGTATCGGACGTCCCCCCGCGTCCGACGCAATATGTGTGTGTGTGTGTGTTTGCGCGTAAGGTTTTCGTCCTTCGTAATTGCGTTAATTTGAAATTTCACTCCCCCCAACACCCGTATCCTTCACGTTTAACCCTCGAGTAACGGACGTGTCGAAGAAATGAGAGAGGGGAGAGGGAGAAAGGACGGTGACTGCGTTCAAAATCGATCTTTTACGTGTTGAACACGGCGGAGGCGTGAACGGTAACGGAACTTCTAAGTACAGCATTGTACTACAAGACGAAAACAAACCTCCTCCTACGCCGGTGACCACAACTAACCGACAACTGTGCCACACGTATTTACCGCCGAACGGCCAATACTGAATTTCGCGAATCGTGAGCGGTTAGGTGGGGCCCGTCAATCTCGGTGCCCGCATAATACGTCCCGAAATCCGGAAGCGCGCGAACTACACGCGTCATTTTCGGATACAGCGTGTTTTCGCGGGTCACGTATCAGAACATAGAAATAATGTTCGTCGTGTAGGTTTCCGCGCGTTCCGTCTCGACGTTTGTTCGCGATTTTAATATTATCATGCGCGTGATCATTATCGTCATTCGAGTTTTAAACGACACTGTAATGTCTTAACAACTTTTACGGGTATTCGCGCATGACACATTTTTACGTCCGACGATTATTTCCCGAGTGGCGATCGCTGAAATCAACGAATATTGAAAATGTGTGCTAGACACTCGGCCGGACATTTTTCCGTCCTGTAGTTACACGTCCGTTCTGAACAATATAATAATAATCCTCGCTATATATTCGTCTAGAATATATACATTTATAATCGTAATAAAAATACCGATATAGTCCACTGAACTACGTTACGAGCAAATCTTACGACGAAATTTGAACATTTTGTCAACAACTTTTGTCTCCATGACTTTAGAACAAGCCCGTGACTCGACACTGTGCGATTTCTATTCCGTGTCGACAGAAATTTCGTTCCAATACACGATCGGCTTCTATTTAAAACGACTCTCGCGATTTTAAAACACCATTTCATATTATCGCTAAAAATTAAACCAACACACACACACACACACATACATTGTTATAAATATTAAGTAAAGTTAAAAAAAACGCGAAAACGTCATCGTCTCAAAAATCTAAATACATATCGACAAACAAATCGAAAATATATCGAATTTACGCGTTATAAAATTTATCGAGCCACTGTAATCGACGCGTGTTCCACAGTGACTTATTTACGAAATAATCGAGTCGAATTCTAACGGCATAGTCGATTAAACGAGCGCGTAACGTGTCGAGAAAATGAACTAATTTGAACATTCTCGTTAGTCGTACGTATTTAAATGAAATGAATCGAATTATCTATTTTCAAAACGTACCGTTTAATATTATCATTGACCGATAAACGCCTACACGAATAAAACGACGAAAACGCCGTACGGGCGTAATATTCCGTACAGAAGTCATTTTCGAATTTCGACCGCAACCCAACTGTCACCGACTATCATGACGTCGAAAATACTTTTACGCGCTCGTTTTCGACGTTATACGTCTCCGTTTCCGTCAAAATTTTACTCTAGAGTAGACAAAACTAACAAATTCTTCCCCACTATAGCGTAGTCGCAAAAACGTGTTTAAAGAATATATATATATTTATATATAGAAATGCGCGTAATACATCTTTACAATTCGCGTCTAAGTTGGATATATCGCGTTTCGTGATATTACTTCTCATTATTCTAAATGCAGTCACCGTTGGGATTCTAGACAGTTTAACCGTCTTACCTTTTTTGCGTACACACTGTTTGCGCGATATCGTTAAAAAATAATAATAACGAGTTTTTAACGAGAGACGTCGCGTTTAAAATGATAGTGTTAAATGCTCGCGAAAATGCGTTCACGACCGACACGAATATTTTACTTTAATATTTTACCGACAATTTTACTCGTATTTTTTTCTGCTTGATTGAAACAACGCGCGAACAAATTACTCGGGGGGTTGAAAAACGAGATCGTATCAATTATAGATAAAGTGAGGAGAGTAAATCGCGTCCAGATCGTTCCAGTAAAACTCCAACACGAATAAGTGTTAACGGGCGGAAAATCCGTCCGCGAATTATTTTTATAAACATTACGTTCTCCGTTTCGGTCGGAATCTAAAATTATGTACGGGCGTTCGCGCTCGTCGTGGCGTTAATGTGTACTCGTAGACTTTCATAAACTACGACAATTACGTACGAATGGTCATTCGCGTAATCGTCATGATACGAACGCGTCGAAAAGTGTCCGATTAAAATTAATTGTAGGTTGCCTGGAAGAAACGGAGAGGAAAAATATTTTTATACGCCCGAAAGCGTATTCGTTTGTATTTTTCTGTGTTTTTTTTTTAAATTTCATCATCCCTACGCTTTTGTTCGGCAAATATAATACGTATACAAAACGATCTTTGGTTCAGTATCACGCGTTTTCAGCAATTAAAATCGTTTTTCGCTCTTTTGCACAGGGCTTGGAAATTTTAATGATACGAAAGAAAACTACATCGAGTTTGTTTGGATCTAAGTTGAGAGTTTGAACGCACTACAAGTAGATTATTGTATGGTTTCGAGTAAATATATATATAAATTTACGATAAAACGATTATATTTATAAATACGGGTATATAATCGTTCCATTTAATCTGAAAAGTCCCGAGTACATTATAATATACATATAAAAGGTACCACCAGCGAATATAATACACTTTTTACGATATCTATATCATTTTTATTAAAATACGTTATCGAGAATTTTCGAAATTATTATCAACGGAACGACCAACCTATTATCGTATATTATAACGCGTAAAGTATGTTTTTGTTTTTTAAAACAAAGTGTTATTGTCCGTTGTTTATACGTATAACGTTTTCATAGTAATATATTCAATTACAGAATATCGAGAAATTTGTAACGAATGTGCGCTATTTGCACAATGATGCAATACAAAATTAAATACACAATTAAAAACTGAAAAACTCAAATCTCGATAATGTCTATTCGACTTTTTGTGCTCATTATCGAGTAGTCGATTATTTTATTTTGTATTCGAATAAAAACGTTTATACAATAAATAATACGCAATTGGTTTTTAGAATTCTTTGTATTACAAATCAATGGAACACTCGTAAACATTTTTGTATTATTAACATTATAATAAATTAAGTATTATTTTTAATTTTCATACTGTATATATATATATATATATATATATATATATATCAATAATGCGTCGAAATAACATAAAAAATTAATTACATGATATTTTCATTCGTATTCTATAATTTAATAACGTTAATTTATATATTAT
>JAIPRN010004228.1:0-16251 GCA_025469175.1 Geopemphigus sp. TES_GeoC_2020 | reverse complement strand
TATATATATATATATATTAAACTCTTGTAAATACTTTGCACATAAAATTATTTGTTTTTTATAAATTTATACGTAAGCATAAAACTACTATAAAATATATAACAAATTATTTAAATGAAATATAACGTAAGGATATTTTCATATGTTTAAAAATAAATCATGATGTCACGTAAAGTGTAGATGTAAACACTGAAAGGAACAATAATTTAAAGTCTCACAAGACTGACGTTTTTCTCGTATTTCACGGATAAAAGTGTTAAATATAATGTAAAAAAATACCGTCGAATAACTATAAATATTTTCGTCATATGCATATTAATAAATAATCGATTTCTATCAATTATTTATAAAGGCAAACCGAAATATAGCAATAAAATTTTCAATTTAAACACAGTCTGGATCTTTCTGAACATTTTTTCGTTTTGAAAAAAATACAATTTATCCATGACAAACATTATGTAAATATATAACGTTTATTTATATAATGCTTCAATAACCTGGTGTATTATGTGTGATAAACAAAATATAAATGATATTTTGGAATTTAGTCAAAATAGGTTAGTGTTATGGCAATAATATCGAATTACTATTACTGTAAACATTACCTTGAAGAATTATCTATACATTTAAAATTCGAGTTTTAAAAATGGTGCAAAATGAACCATGAAAATCGATAGTAGGAATCAAGTGATATTTTTTCGTATTTTAAAAACCCTGTAATGATATCTCTATATTTTCAATAAAAATATAGTACGATATAAACAACTCTCTGACAATTTAAATGTCGGATACTTTATGTGCATCATTCAATCAAAAATAAGTGTTCTTTTCCTTAATATGAACACTCATTATACGCGAAGGCCTTCATAAACAATACAACTCTTACATTTATTATTATAAAACCAATAATTCCTTTATTTTCTACATTTATATTGACCAAATTGTAATATATCAACGTAATTTGAAGCGCCTTAAAAATAATTCTTGCACACATACTTCAGAATTTAAGATTGCGGAAATATGTATGTGTATATATATATTACTTAAAACAATATTCATTATTACGAAATTTTCAGTTTTATAAATATCTCTAATTTAGTCATTTTTTATCAACTTCATAAACAAAACCATTTCGACGGGTTTTCTTGGTGTTGCTCTTTTCGGATTTACAAATATGTGTACTGTATTGTACGCTGCGACACATTTGTCTGCGCTGCAACAAATGGACCGAACAATTTCTTTAAATCGTCTACACAGGCGATTCATAGGACAATTCACTTTCGTACTATTCGAACGACATGGATGGAGAGACTGACCATTTCTATAATACGATTTATCATTTGATCTCAAAAGATCGGGACGAGAAAGGTCTGTCTTCCGTTTTTTATTTCCCATATGTGTTTGATCGGGATCGAAGTGAATTGGAGACTATTATATAAGTCACCTCTCTCGTCCGAAGGTATAGAAAACTATCGAAATTTATACCATTCTATACGTGACGTCCCGTATTGTTTATCGAGTGCCGCAACGGTAAAAGCCATGTTCAAATAACATACATATAAAACCAAATCACGATCTTAAATTGTAACCATACCAAACCAAAGTTATGCATGTTTCATTTGAAATTCTCTGTTTAATATATATATTAAAATATCTAAGACGATTTGACGATGAAAAAATAATTTAATCGTTTCAATATATAATTAGTATTATAAATAGAAAACATGTTTTAATCATATATTGATACAAATTTACAATTTACAAAAAAATAATATATAAGTTGTTTAATAAATATAAGTAATAATTGTCTTAATATTTATTACAAAAATTGATTTTACCGAAATTAAACGTATAAATATTCTAATATAGCTTCTTTAGAGCTATAAGATTTTATGACTTCTTCTTGGTGACTTTAATTAAATGTTTTCTTTTTTTATACAAATTTCTAAAACCACATAGTACGAATAAATAAATATACGATTGTAATTATTTTGATATTAAATACTAAAATAATCCCATTTTTTCATATATGACAATGATATGTGTTTCTTAAAATAGCATTTCATCTGAAAATACTAATGCGGAAGTTAATTTAACTAATCTAAACTAATCACTGGTTTTTACTCTGAATTTCATGGTCAAAACTATTGTTATTAAATAATCTATTAAAACCGCACCTACTCATATAACAATTTATATTATGATTAATAATCATGTGTATAAATTGTTTAATGACATTTTACATAGTAGTTAAAATCTACGTAGCTAAATACCATATAATCAAGAATTATAAACTTCACTAGAAACAAGAGTTTCATAGTTGAAATATAGTTATATTTGAGTAATAGTTTAAAAATTTATCATTAAAAAGATTTTTTTCCAAAACATTGTAAGTTGTTAATGATAAATTTACATTAAAAAATAACGCTATTACCAAATATCAGTTATCGTTTAACCTTAAGGTACACACTATAAGTAATTAACTCTTTTTAAACGTAATTGAAAGTACATTATTGAACTGTTGAAAAATTGTATTTTTACAATGTCAGTAATTGTTAAGAAAATATTTTATAATTACTGTGCAAACTTATAATAAATAAATCATATTTCCTAATAACCAATAATCATGAACTGTAGTAAACGAATATTATTTAAAATGAAATATTTGATTTTAAAAACACTACAGAGCAAAAAATTAATATGATTAATATTTAAATATAAGTCTCCGGAGCTCAATAATGTAGGAAACAAATTCTCACGTTTAAAATTATGTTTAAATAGTTCTGCCGTAATAAATAAAATACATAAAAAGATTCGATATAACTCACTCTGTGATATTAAAATTTCAAATTTTTAAGATTTAACTACAAAATGTTCACGTTTTTCTAGAGTTTGACACAATTTAATTAGGTTGATAAAAAATGTTTAAGTTCACGATTTATTTCTGCAAATCGTTTGAAAACAAATACTTGATCCATATTAATAACAATAAATAATGAATAAACTTCTAAAATCTTTAATCAAAATATTAAATTTCTTCTTGTTTAAATAATATATATATATATACAATATGAAAAACTACTAACTTATAACAATATTTTTTTAGATTAACGGTGTACAAATGATGGTCACTCCACCATCTATATTTATGCGCAATTTATGATTTTAAAAATTACTATGCAATGCAATTTTACGTAACTGTGCTTAGTTATCACTTAAATAAATTTTAAGTAACAATTAAAGCACTATCCATACAAATGCAAATCATATAATAATTAATTAACTATATAAGAATAGTTACGTTTTTAAAGGATGTTGCTTCAATAGCATTCTAATAACATTTTATTGGCTATAGACACCATTGTAATCACAAAGCGTCGTTCAATTTTGTTCAACCCTATGTAATATCATATTTATATTAAAAATCCAATTTTTTTCGGATTTACTACGGTATCGACTCGTTTTTATATTATTCTAGATCATCAATCAATATTTCCTATATAATATTAATAAATCAAAAAACAATTTGTACAAGCCGAGTAAACAGTAAAGAGTGATTAACAAAACAGCAATTTACTTGGAAAATAACGTAAATTAATAAGAGTATAATATCATTCGTTATTGGTAATATTTTGAATTCGCGAAGTATTTTCACCAAATTTCAAAACAGTAACAAACAGCAAATAATGATTTTTTTCCTTTGGCGATATATACGCTTTTTATAACGGTAGACTGCACACAAGAACCCACGGGAGATGATCCGTCGCAGATCGATTCGAACGGAATTCAAGCATATCGACAGACTTAAAGCGTAATGGACATTAATTGCATTGTACTTTGGTCGTACTATAAATTTCCTCTTGCCAATTCTCGGGATGAACGAATACAACCTGGAACACGCATCCCTAAGATTTTTTTCAATTCTATAGGGAACTTAATTCTCTTTTTTGCATGAATCGGAAAGTATTAACAGAGATTTTGGTTTTTTTTTTTGTTTTTTTTTTGGTTGAATAGAAATAGATAGGGGAATTTAAAATAAATAAATAAAATTATTTTTAATCTCCGATTAAATTGGTACAAAAATTAATAATTTATATTATATTAGTTCCAATCGGAATGGTCGAGAAACATTTGACGCAATGTTTCAAAATAAAAATAATAAAAATAAAATAACCTAACGATTATTTCAGAACATAAACTAACACACATTATTTGTGACACAAGGCGTGTTTAGTTATCTTAAATCTGTGGTTAGTGTTGTCTACCAGTAATTATTGTAAATACTGTCTATTCACGATAATTAATTGGTTTATCCCTTAAAATAAAAAATAAAATTTGAATAAAATTATACGAAGTACACGAGAAATTGTAAAAAAAATTAATTAAACAGCTGTACCTTTATATCATAAACAAATACGTTGTAGTTTACATACGCAACATAGTTCACAACAAACACTAAAATAATAAATTAACAATGTCCTGTCGAGCATTTCTTTATAACATCTAAATTACTTAAATTTGCAAAATTAAACAGGAATCATAAGGTTTTTATTTTTATTTATTTGTAAGTGAAACTTATTACTAAAAAACAATTGACTTTATCCATTTTACAAGCAAGTGCATGAATTGTTACCTATTTTGTTACATATTTATAAGGCATTTGATATACTCGTATTTGTAAAAACTAATTTATTTATTCTTTGTGTTATTGTTTTAACACCGTAAAAGGAAAATGTTCTTTATATTATACGTAGGATGAGTAATATATACTCCTATAGAAATGATCGTCCTAGATAACATATTTTGTTATTTCCTGGACACTTTATATCCAAAGAAATATACGTTTCTATTAAGCGAGAACTTAATTCCATTTTCGCAAATTATTGACTAATTTATAGCGCCAAATAATACATGCATAAATCATGTGTATATAAATCATACACTATAGATGATAATGAGGTTAAAATAATGTGATAATTTGATCATATAAATTTATACACGCATTAATAAATTAATAAATAAATTATCGATAAAATATATTCTGCACATGAATTTATAGCAATTTGACTATAAACCGTGAAAAAGTGGACGAATTTTTTATTCTAAACGACCACTGTGACAAAAACATTCTACTCGGCGAAAGATTGCAATTATTCACTATTAATTAGTTAATGGAATCGACAAATATATGCAAGTTCATATATTATTCGCCTGAAAAATTCACGTTTGTTAAATGTGCATTGAAAACTACCCTGACAGCTGATTATTTCGAAACACGTTTCGTAACACGATACTAATAAATTTCGCAACCCTCAATTTATTATTAAATGGGTGACAGTTTAAATGGTACCAGTTTCGTATGTTTGGAAAATCTATAATTTGTGTGATAGATTCGCGGTTTCGATCGATGGGTTCATATTACAATATATATATTTACATAAATATCCAATATATAATATTTTTGGATGGCACGAATAAGAATCGCAAACTGTCTTCAATTCGGATGGATTACTATACAAATATAACATAATTGAGAATATTTTTATAAATAGACGTTCGAACTACATTACAAAATAATAGATTTAAATTTTTGTTACCGATTTTATACGTGCACGATATTCGTTAAAAAATGGCAAAATTAATTCACTTTTATAACACGTCAATTTTTGATCATGTATGAAATGTTTAACCTGCAGTGTGAAACGAAAAACAAAACGTTTTTTGTTAAAATATAATAAAACAAATCGAAAAGATATACCAGATAAAAACAGATTCGATAAGGGCCTAAATTGATTCTAATAAACATTTTTTAGTAAAAAAAATTTAATAAATCACACGTTTTACCGTTTTTCAAACTAACATTCAATCACATCCATTGTAAATTTTTGATTTTTTTTTATTAGAAATAATCCAGTTATTGGAATTTCTCGTTTGATATTTTTGTTCGGTCTACATCCATCCTTACTATTTTATATTTAACTACATTACATAATTTAAATGTTATAGATATACAAGATGTTGTATGTTTAACAATAAGGCGTCTAAAAATAAGCCTAACAATATAATATATTATGTAATGTAATATTGACTACTATAAACAATCTGGGTTTTGAAAATAAAAACACTGCCTAATTGTTTATTGATACATGTATCTCAAACTAAGAAGATATACATATATCTCTATCCTCCTATGAATTATTTTGAGAATGGAATTTCAATTTCTGCCACCTCGTCAATTCATATAGAGATTTTAGCGAATATGTGATTTTATTTTTCTATTCGCGATTTTAGTAAAGAAATTTCGTTTTTGGTGACGACCATACAATTAATGAATTTATGATGTTTCCGAAAAATTTGTAAAATGTGAACAATTATTACCGAATATGTATACTTTATTGTTCGTATTACAAACTAATCGGAAAATGCATCGGTATACAAAACCCTCATCGGCAATGTACAAG
Organism: Geopemphigus sp. TES_GeoC_2020; assembly: GCA_025469175.1. NCBI lineage: Eukaryota > Metazoa > Arthropoda > Insecta > Hemiptera > Aphididae > Geopemphigus > Geopemphigus sp. TES_GeoC_2020. The sequence continues at coordinate 9,790 of JAIPRN010004228.1, read as the reverse complement.
GATAAACACACACGACATGTTTTTAATTCGGACTCGTTCCATCTTGTAAATTAACTGTTATCTGTCATTGCGCTGACGCGTCTAAACACAAATTATAGTAGGGTAGTTTGAATGTGATAAACGGCACTCGGTTTTACGTAAAACGCAAGAACATTCGAAACGAACTAGTTTCTGCGATCCATTCATCATGCCCCGAAGTATTCCTCAACCCGAATCCAAAAAGTTTTGAACTTTCGTGTATCGAAACTTTGATTTTTTATTTAATTCAATTTTCAAATTAATTTGTTTTTAACAAAAAAGCAAGATGTTACATAAAATAAATTGCGTTTTTAAAAAGAAATTTCAAAGTTTTGGTGACTAATTTACATAAATGTAAATGTTATATGACGTATTTATCCAATAAAAGTATAAATTATTACGTTTATAACTAATATTTGGTTCCTGACAAAATATTGTTAATATAACAGGTAAATCTTAAATAGTTCATATGTTAAAAACAAATTAATTTATCTTTTATGAGTTTGCTAATATTTATAATACTTAAATAAGATCCAAAATTACAGTACCTGACGAATATATATTTTACCAAAATTTCCCCTATCCATTATAATTTATAATATACCAAGAATCATTATATATTATAGTCATAATATATATTATTTTTGGTAAACGTTTATTTTTTATTTTTTTTAATGGGAAAGATCAAATAATAAATGACTTTATAATAATATTTTGCTTATAATTAATAATTATAACTAATTACTGTATTTTTAATTTAATATTTATAAACCAAACTGTACTATAAATATTGATAAACGCATGTGTAGTTTGATAAATTATAATGTACACGATCATTACAAAATATATTACACATCATATTAAAACACATCTTATGACAATTTTTGTGTTTTAATATATATATATATATATATATATAATTTTATTTATTTATAGTACATGGTCAAAAAACCAGGATTTTTAAACAAATATTTACTTATATTAGTTAAAAACAACTTATCTTCTAATATTAAGTCTAAAAATTATAAATTCAAAAAGTTATCTATAGACTGAATATTTAACTTACACAAATGTTTAATATATGAATTATACAGTACTACACAACGAAACTATTAACGATGTTTATAGCAATATATAAAATGGCATCCTTAAAATACCGGCAAAGAGTATTTCGATGAAATTATTCAATTTGCCATTATAGCTAGTAATTTTTTCTTATTGAAAAAATCGCTACTATTGATTTTTATTAAATAAATTTTTTTTTAATTAAATTTTTTTTATTTAATAAATATTTTTCTTGAATTCAACTTGAGAGCATTGAGTTTATGCTTCAACGATGGTATAAAAAGACATTATACAGAAAGTGGGCCGAAAAACATGTGTTGGTACAGGGCGGAATTAAATTTAGTAGTACTAATTTGTAACGCGAAATATTTGACTGTTTTTAAAAAAATTTCTTCAATTTATAATATAAAATATAAGCCATCGATTACATTTTGATAAATTATTGATTAACCATCATGATGAGTATACATACGTAATAATATTATCTACAAATTATAAATGGTAAAAAATTGTATCTCACCAGTTTTCTACTCCCTCCATTTTCAATAACATTTCGCTTAACTTCGATCTATAATCTTTAAACTAAAAAAACCATATGAAAATATATATAGATGACGTTTGAAGTTGACTTCTAAACATATTTTACCAAGCTTACATAATCTGCTTTATTAATTATAATCAGTAATATATACATACGAACCCAATATATTATCATCCCCATATTCATTATTTTTGATTTGACAATCTACATAATAATTTTATAACATAAATAAATATATTTTTAACGAAACTTTTATATCACTTCGTTTATAATAACATTGTTAAAAAGTGAATATAGTGTATAATACTGCAAAAAATAAAAATTTTATTAAATTACGAAATTTAAAAAAGATGAATTGATTAAAATTCAAGATATTTTTGTATTTTAAGTTCCCGTTTTATTTCGTATACTCTGATTCATTCGCTTTCCATTTACTACCATAATACATAAGTATTGTACAGCGTAATTGAATTGAATCTACCCTGGCAGTTCATTCTGAAATAATTGATTTCATTAAATGCAAAATATTATTTTTAATACGATTTTTAGAAAACTGTTTTAACTTTCTGTTTTTCTCGTGAGTCTTATTTAATATGAGTTTCGAATGTAAAAATTGAATACAATTTACAAATGAAAAATATTCAAATATTTATACCCCATTAGGTTTTATGTGCATAACCGTTTATAATTTATTATCCATGTAAATTACTCTTGGCCATGTTTTTTGCCCATTAAACAAGAAAAATGTTACCGATCGAAATAAATATTTTTAAAATTCAGATGTTTTTACAATCCGTTATATTAAAAGAATAAAAAAACAACTTTTACCGATCAATGACTATATTCGTTTAATGTTAAATTGTTACAGAAAATGAAAAACAAAAAATTGTATTTAAGCAAAATGTTTAAAAATTAGGATCAAATTTCATTTAAACGAATATTTAAGCTAATGAATTATATAACACTATATTATACTCAATAATATTTTCTGTTTTCAGAATGATTAAATTCTAAAATCATGTAGAACCGAAACCGCTTAAAATATGAAATTTCATGTCTATATAAAAACCCGGAAGAGCTCAAAACTCGGATCACAATTGCAGTAAACGACGTGATACAAGATATTCTAAACTGATGAAAATGAAATTCGATTGTCCAAACATAGATAGTATATTGACCTACGTAGGTAGCATAATATAATAAAGAACGGTGTTACTAAATCACTTAGAACAAGTGACAAAAATATTTAATAAGACGAAAAGGTTAGAATTAAATATAAATTATGAACAACGGAATATATTATCATACAAATTAGAAAAAATTGTACGCAAAACCATCTGGAGTTTGTAGGCACTTACAATTATAGAGAATGAGAGAGTGTTAAAATATTTAAGTTTACTTTTGACATGCAAAAATGATGAATTTAATGAACTAGAAAACTAACGGGTTATCATTTTTAATAAGGTTTAACCAACTTGCCCAAATAACAAATAATGTTACGAAATCTAAAGATCACGTTATTTTTATGTGACTACGTAAGACATTAAGATTTTGTAACAACTCGGATGAGTTCAAAACTCATATCATCATAAATGATTAGACACAAAACGTGTCAAACGATGTTTGAAATAAATTCGACAACGCTTAAATATATGACGAGTGGTATATTAAATATTTGTAACGCATTATTTTAAAAATTCGAATATTTTGACGGTCACCTGTATCTTAATTATTAATATAAATATGAATTTTTGAAATCAAATAAACACTCTAATACCACCCAGTAATTAGGCAATTGTGTATTTGTTATTCACAATCTGCAAACAAATAATAATATATATAATATTTGTTGTAAAATAAAAATATTTAAAAAACTTTATTTGCCCACGAGATATAAGATCTTTAGGTTATTTCTTGCATCACTAAATTTTAAAGACAAACACAGAGTAGCGTTTTTGGTGTTCTAAAATTTACCGAAATGTCCGTCGTAAATTTTTTTTGTGTTATTGAATTTCTATATTACTATTACTTGTACATACAAAGTTGTTTCTTTCTATGTAAAACAGAGGTCACCTTCTAACATTAAAAATAAATTTTATTTCAATTTTTTTTATTCGTTATTGAAAAACTTAAAAACCCATAAGGTTTTTAATTATACTCCTTATACATAAGCAATTACAAATTTTTGATTTTTAAATAACAATCAATACTTTTTGTATACTCGGTTATAAAGTATAGTAATAAAAAATATAAGATAAATAAACGAAAATACGTTTTCATTCTAATATTCTGTTAAAAAATTCCCATAAAAATATATTTCTCGAGGATTTATATTCCAATAATAGTTGACCGTTCAAAATGAAAAAAAATTTGATATTATTTAATCGAATAAAGAATGCCAATAAAACTATATAAATTATGATAACATATAAAATGGAATGTACAAATAAAAATTTCTAAAATATAACAAATAAAATACTTATATTTCTGAAATAATTTTATATCTGGGTATATGAACTATTCACTTATTAGAGAGCATGTGATAATATTTGGTTACAGAGACATAAGGGGAATGTGAAAAAATATTAAATTTGATATCAAAACACACAAAATAATGAATATCGCTTTATAGTTTATAATATAAATTATTTTGTAATAAATCAACACTACGCGATAAGATATAAAATAAATACCATAAATATTTATAAAAAAAAATATATGATAATATAATGTTTAATAGATTAAAAAAAAGTAATTATTGTATAAAAATTTTTGACACCCTTGTTTAACCCATAGTTTACGAACCTATATAATTTAATAATGAACATTCATTCTTAAAGGTGTAAGTTGTTTAATATTATCAAGCTTTTTACTTAACAAATATTTAATCAGTTCGTCATTGTACAATTTATAAATATATGAGCTCAACAAACAGAAAATGACAACCGTCGTTCTAATCTTTTATTTAATGATATAATATTTAATTATAAGTACTTTATTTGAAGGTCTCAAAAATTAGCACGAATTGTCAGTGTCCTCAGATTGCGAAATCAACAATGTTCAATATTCTATACGATTGTGATATAACCTTCTTCGATTGTAAAATATAAATATACTCCGGAAGATTTATTTAATAATATTTCTGCAATTATTATTTATTGGATAAGTTTTATATCCGCGGCTATTATTATAGTAATAACTCGTATCCATTGTTCAATGCACAATATCTCCCTCGAAATTTCTTCGCGCCAATTCGCATTTTTCATTTTATTATGGTAACATAATAAATGTTCGACACAGCCGTACAATATATCACTTCGGACAAACGCTGCTCAGTTATTTCACGTGTATTTAATTATGTTTCGGGCTTTATTACATCTTCTAGACAATGCCAATAATGGAATATTATATTACACAATATGAACACGCGCGTTGTTTGGAGTTTGGCCGAGTTATTGTCTATCGTATTATAAAAATTTACGTACACACAGTTCAATTTTCCCCCGGTGTTGACAACAATGTACGACCGACAAATGTGATATGCGCAACAAGTATTTCCATTAAAGTTGGCGACAAATTAACGCGATTTTAGATTCGGTACGAATTGTTTCCAAAATGATAAATTTAGTGGACGCGAGACAGCGTAAAAATTACGTTTTTATTTTTATTTTTACGTAAAAATTAAAAATTAAGCCCGAAACGTCGCGCCGCGGGAGAATAGGTTCGTAAGAACACGGAATTGTATCAAAACATAAATTGTGTCCCACCGATTGTAATTGGGTTCGAACGAAATATTATTAAATAACTGACGGGTCAATCCAAACGCAGACATCGCAATTTAATTTTATCTTACCCTCGTATCCGTTTTTCTTCTGCGTTCCAAAAATAAAAATGACATAGCAGCAAATATATTATCACGACCTATACAATAAAACGTATACATTATTGTACAGAACCTATCGAAATTTCAAACTCTATATTCTAATTGACACGCTGTGTGACTTTATAATGCTCGTACAGTTATTTTAATATGAAACTGATTTAAGTTCCGATTATTATAATAATAATATTATAATATATTATAATTATATTATATTTTTATGTAATAATTAATTAATAATAATAATATAACTATTATCAAAATATATGACCAAATTTCAAAAATACAATCTTATGAATACACAAATACAGACAAATAATAATACGCTCCAATTATGACTATCAATGATATTTAACGTTTATGAACGTCTAATAGCATATTTAGACAGTTATTTTAGTTTTTCACAAATCCATAAATGAAATACAATAGTCTGATTTGCCCTTCGACCTTAAAATTAATAAAATAGCGTTTTATACGTTTAAATTTTATGTAGCGATTTGTTTGATAAATGTTAATTTGTTTATCTTCTGGTCATATTTCTATTTTAAACCTATAATAACGTCGTTTTGTAAAAAATAGGTTGTAATTAGTATTATTTCGGTTAGATCATAAGCAAAGCCATTGATACCGTTTTCCTTTTCGTAATACGATCCATCGTGTAGCTAAAGTACTTATTTGTAATATACGGTATCATTTATTTATCGATTTGGTTTAATTTTTTTTTTCTATTGTAGCTGTATTCATTATTAATTTCGATAATTTTATTTTTCTGCATATAATATTATTTATACATTTCGCACGAATCTAAAGCATCAACATGTTGGAGCGGTTTTCTTTTTAATGTCATAATAATAAGTCACAATTCCTATAGGATTTCTTCTTTTATTCGTATTATTTGTAATTTTTTTTTATAGTTCATAATGCCCGAACTATACTTAATAATTATGTACTTCGGTCCTACTTACTTATGGGAAGTTAAGCTTCCCACGAAGGAGTATGTTTGGGCCTCATGCACTACTACGGGTCGGCCATCGAGTCGATGCGTAATGCCAGATAACTGGTCCTGGAGAACAGATAGTCAAGGTAAAATTCCGACTGGTTTCACTTATCTCCGTCCGTCTCACGATGTAGTATGTGGTTTTGTTTGTCATATGATGTGCATGACAATTGGTCGCGCGGACCACATTGTGGTTTGATGTAATCAGTTTTTCTTTTGACTAATAAATAAATAATAATGCACAAAATTAATTTAGTTGTTTTGTAACGTGCGAGACGAGTGACCACGATGACCGCGTTATGACTAGACGAATTATAATGGCAACGCAAGTCGGTGTCCACGTTTCTGTTCGGACTCGTTCTGGCATATTCAAAGGTTATTTTCGAAAAAAAAAATTTACGTTTGGTGTTCACTTCGAATATTGAATATGCCTTTAACATTATAATCAGTATTTAAGACCTTCAGACTCGATGATTAGTCGATGCAATAATTAGTACAGAATCTTGTGTCACAAGAAAAACTCTCACACCTAATGGCTGGATATCAATAATTTCTTTTTTCATTTAAAAGTATAAAAACTTTCAAAGACATCGTTTTTATAAACTATAATCTTCAAGGCTACAATATATTTTTGAATAATTCCAAATTTTTAATAATATTTAAACTGCAGTATCTTAAGTTTTTTATAAAAACCAAAGTTCAAAGCGGCTTGTACATAAATGTTTTCTAACGAAAAGTAAAAATAAATATTCGAAATTTAATTATTACACAAGACTGAAGATTCTTCTTACTAAATCGTAATTGTTCGTTGAAATGAAGTGATTTGTGAATAATTTACACATATACTATTGCTTATTAAATGATCGTTTCTAATTTTCTTTAACCTCTATATAAAACTTATTTAACTACTGATATAACGACTATTGTTACCGGCTAACAAAATTCGTTTTTTGGTCAGTAGAGAACCTATTTGATTAATACGACACTAGTGATAGAAAAGAAAACTGACACTTAGGTTATTTAAAACACTAAAAATTATTAAAGGATGTCACATTTTGCCATCTCAATCACCCGCATAATGGTTATCATAAATCCCGGACTCGTAATTTATGTCAAGAATAAAAAAACCGTGGAAATTTTGAAAAAACAAGAAAATATTCTTAATATAAAACTTCAAATACAAAATCAACCGTTTTCCTTAGAGAAATTATATTTTGACTTTTTACTAACTTTCGATTTTTATCGACGAAACATGTTGATAAGAGTCAAACCCGTAAGAGGAATAAATGTATAACACAAACGTTGTCGTTATATACATTTATTGACTATCGACTGATGAATAAAATGATATCATTGTAAAATGTGATTTCTATTTTGTATTGATATATGAGCGATGCTACTGAAAACTGACTCGAATAAAATTTTATTTTTTTTACTTATCATGTGTCGATTTTGTACGAAACATGAGGACACGTAACTGTTTTTAACAAGAATATTCAAAAATCCATTATGACTCAAGTTAGTTACAGTTTTTAATAATATACCTCAACCATTAAGCGCTTATAATTAATATTGTGTTATTCTACTATTGTAGGATATTTTTATTGCATTTACAAAACCTGAACAATATAAAATCGAGAGAAAACCACTTGTTTAAACGAGCTGACCACACGTTTTTATACTATTATTTATCTACAAATTATAGTATACAAAACATGTAATTTTCGATTCGGTCTGTTATTCCTTTAATAGCCACCATTTTTTCGTATTGGTTATCGGGAAATACAACTCCTCGTCCCTTTCGTATGGGTGTACAACAACAAATGCTAAGAGAAAACCGCTGAATATACGAATTACTTGGAATTACTGTCATCCCTGTGCGTCCGAATACAGAAGATTTGGTTTCAACAGTTAAAATACTTATTCACAGGCTTTGTCTGCGATTAAATGCAATCTGTATTACGCAATATTTAGATAATTTTTTCTTATATACGTTTTTTTTTATTTATCACTTTTATTAATAATGATAACTATTTTACCCCACGGTATTTAATTGTTTATTACTTAATATAACAACGATATTAGTCCATCGACTAATACATTTGAAATAATAACTAAATTCAATGCTATTTCCTTTTCTACATTTGATAATATTTTTTACATCAGAATAACAACAATAATCTCTATTGCGTTACTTCTTCGTGCTAATTATTATTTCTTTTTACGTAATCAATTTTGCCCATGTGCGTTTTAGATTGTAAGTTCAATCTACATAAATACATTAATTACCAAAATAATGTAAATTCATATACAAATTAAGTACGTAAACTCCAAGTTAAAATATTAATAAATTTATTTTTTTTTAATAAAATAAATGAACGAATTGTCAATTTACCATACTCTGTGATTAAAAAATTATCTTATATTTGCTCCGCATTCTCCAACATTTTAATAAAGTAATAAATAGTACATGTATCAATTATTCAGTGAATTAACTTATCAGTGAAATATGAGATCTAGCAAAGTAAACATTACTTGTTTAATCGTTGAATTAGCAACACAAACCAATATCACTGACTTGTATACAAAATGGTAGTTATATAGTTTTGTTTTGATCAGTACGTACAACCATATGCGATCACTCTCTTAATCGTTTTCCTTTTATTCTTTTTTAACCCTAACGACGCATTAGTTAGTCTTATGATATTGTAATAACTCCAAAATAAGGAAGTAAGTCCGCTGGGACAAGGGAAAAGAAATGCTTAATTACCTATGTATAGGTAATCAGGCACTGTTGGGGGACGTATTTCAATTCTAGTGAGTTATTACGCAATTATCTTCGGGATCGTAGATACGAGAATTACTTAGGAAATTTAGTATTAAATAGTTAAATCACTTACTTGCCCGATCCTGTTGCTTTGAGTATGTCTTAATAATAAAACCTTACGAAATTGATTATGAAAGAAAAAAAGGTTGGGACGGTGAGTTTGCTTGTGCAAATTCACCGACAATGACAATGGCTGCAGAAGTTCCGGTGTAGAGAACGACCCTTGCTCTTTGAAATACCGATTTCTACGACTTATTGACTCGTGGTTGGGCTGGCTCTGCATATGCACTGTGTTGAAGACGAAAATTGTCTGTCCCTCGTGGGGAGACAGACAACTTTCGGTGATCCACCGACTGATTGACTGACTGACGTAATTTTGGTCCTTTATACCCGAGCTGTCCAGTCGTAATCTTGCGACGTGGTGGTCAGCTCATATCGAGTTTCTTTGATATTGATGTATTT
>JAIPRN010004227.1:0-16259 GCA_025469175.1 Geopemphigus sp. TES_GeoC_2020 | reverse complement strand
GGGTTTTTTTTTTTTTTTTTTTTTGGGCGGGGGAGGTTCATTTTTCAAACAAATAAATCCGGCCGACCCTAACGAGACGAGACGTACCGTACGCTTTAATAGATCATTCGTTTTTAATTAACGCGTACCGAAGTTTAAAAATATTTCGGTTTTTCGTTATTGTTCGCTTAAAACACGCGTCTCGTAAAAAATGTCCCTTCTTCCTAAACATTTTCGGGACGGGATTACATTCCCACTTCCCCGTTAGGACGTTACTAATTACGCGATTCGTCGCGTAATCTACGGGGCCCCGCGCTTTTCGGGATAACCGGCGTTACGTCCCTCTTCGCTTTCGGCGTCTCGACGGCCCGGTTTTAGCCTCCGTTAAATGATAGCGGAATATTTAACGTCGGGCCGCGTTTTCTCGGATAATTTCTAAAACGTTAGCACCCTCCCCCCCATACACACACATACATCAACAACAACAGAATCGCGGGACTCTGTTTTTCGCGTAGTGTCGTCTTTTACCGGCACCCGTGGGCTCGACGTCGCTGTGTGACGACGGCCCGTTGCTCGCGAGAAACGTTCAAATAGATCGGCGGCGCGCGCGTTCGCCGACGACGACGACCGAACCACCGCGGGATGGGCAACGGGCGTGTCGAAATCGGCGGCAAAAATATTTGTGACGACGGCAACCGTGACGAAATCCGATGGCGTTTCCCGAACGGCTGGGCGGACCGTCGCCCCTGTCCGCCGGACGCACGGTTTTGGACGTTCTCGGTGTCGAAACTCGCGGAATAATATACGTATGTTGGACGGTTACGTGGTTCGGACATATTGCGTCACGCGGGGTACGTCATTGTTTAAGTCCGAAACGCCGTAAACGAGTATTAGCGACGACGACGACAACAACACCGACGACGACGTGTTTTCGATCCGGTGCCGGTCACGCGCGTACGTTCAAGTTCCGGGGGAGAGGGAGACGATTGTGAAACGAGAATACCCCACCCAACACCAACCCATCCCACCGCCGTTACGGTCGTTAAAATATTATTCGCGCGTTACGCGACGCCGCGATATAAATTTTATCGAGATGTCGGGAAAGAACGCCATTTCGCGTCGGCCAAATTAAGAAAAACGAAACTCGGAATATCTTCAATTTGTACGGATGCGTGGATCGTAGCGGGACAGTGCCCCCCCCCTCCAACCCGGTTTTCAACCTAACCTAACCGACACCGGTGGAATCGCGCGTATTGCCGTTTCACGCTCGGTTATTTCACCGCTGGACCGATGGTTTTTTGTCGTTTCAGGCACGGTCGACAACAACCAAGTGGCCGGCACGATGGTCTCGGGAGCCCAGAGCGTGTCCCTGCAGAACGTGGCCGACGTGTGCCTGACCAGCATACCGTGCAACCCCCGGGCCCGGTACAGGAGCTTCGACGGCAGTTGTAACAATTTGCAGCAACCGGGATGGGGTTCGGTGAACACGGCGCTGGTCCGGTTGTTACCGGCCGCTTACCAAGACGGTACGTATAAACGCGCGTTCCGGTCGATCCGGCGAACGACCCAGCGGTCGGTAATCCCGTAACAATCGTCTCGTCTGCGTCGTCGTTTGTCGGACACGTATACGTTCCCAATAGGCGCCCCCGCGACGGTGCCGGCAGTAATAATTCGCACCCGTCGATATTTCCGACCGCGCGTTTGTACCGGCCGAACACGCCGAGTCGGCCTTTTCAAACCGTCGGCCACGGCATTTGGGAAAATTCTCGCGCGGCCCGATGGAAATGTCGTCGACGAATCTACGAACTGATCGTATTTTTACGCACCGTCCCGGTCCGGCGTTAGGCGAATAAATAACGGGCCGATTAGCTCCCGTCCCGTAACGTTATTTCGACGGCAGAGCAAAAGACGGCGGTCGTTCGACACACTGTTGAGTAAAACGCGCGCGCGAACGTTCGACCGAAACAAGGCGAACGTCTCCATAGCGTATATATCACGCGGTTACGATTCAATAGAATACGTCGAGTATTACTTTACGAAACTCGCGGTACGATTCCGGTAAATATATTCGCGTAATCGAAACGACGAAATTTTTTCCCTACGAAATCCACCGGCCTATACCTAATTAAGCGTACACGCGCGCCGAACGCGACCTACATTCGATTATGGCGTTTAAAAGGACGATCGTCGCAAATTGCGCAATAATCGCCGCGTTCTTCGCGTAATAAACCGTACGCGTGTATTCTGATACATTCAGCGGCTTTGCCGGGTCCGCGTAAACTGACGTGCCGGTTAGAACGTTTCGTCGGAAAAACCGTTTACGAACGACTAGTTTTCGACATTATCCGTTCGAATATCGGCGAACAAAAATATTCGTAGATCAGAATCGCGTCGCGCGACCGAATTGGATAAGACGGGCGCACGCCGTAAGCTGTTTTACCGTACGTACGTATTATCCTCGGCATTCGGAATCGCGAACTTTTTACGGCATTTCACAACCAGCCGCCAACGTTCATCCGCCACTAACCACCGCGACGAGTTTACCGCGCTAACCGTAAATCCGGTACCAGACCATGGACCGGGCACTGTTTCGACGCGCCCGCGGTTTTGTCGTTCGTTACCGGTTTTTCACTCGGTCGCCTGGGACGGACAAACAAACGACCGCGGCGAACTCGCCGGGCGCGTACATTTTCCACCGAACCCGAATCACGTGGTTCGATCGTTGAACAACGCCCACGATTCTAGAAACTTTCGGACTCCCCCCCGGGGGGGCCGCGTTGTACATTTCGAAATCCTACTACGACGAATTTCTCGCACGGTGGTCAGACAAACGACGTTCACCAATCGGGACGTTTTTAAATTTTTCACGCGCGGCCATTATTACTACGGTATATAATGCAAGCCATTGGCCCCAAAACTGACGGCAATCGCTCCCGGTGCGTGACCGTTGGCGCGCCGTCGACCGCGTTGTTTCGTCGGCGTTTACAATATTATTCCGACCGCCGGCGAAATCCGTTTCGTCAATATTCCCGCGACGGTCGTCTCGGGCAAGACGCGCGTCCGGAACTCCCTCGCGGCGTTTCCCGGGTGTGGCGCGGGCGAGCCGTTTTCACTATCTTCCCCCTAACGCGCCCCGGGCGGTCCGAATGGCGAATACAGAAAAACGCGCGCGCGCGCGTGTTGTTCGGGTCCGTGCCGGGAAACCGAACGGGTGGGTAACGTATCAATATAACCGGTCGGTTACGAACGACGCGACTAATTATCGAACGATTTTTGTCGCCTTTAGGCGAGAGCAGACCGAGATTGACCTCGTTCGGCCGGGTACTGCCCAGCGCTCGGCTGATCCGCACGACGTTGTTCCCGGAGAGGAACGTGCCCGACATACGGTTTACGTTGGCCGTTATGCAGTGGGCGCAAGTCGTCGCCCATGACGTCACCCTGCTGACGGAGAAATCCGGTAAGTGCACCGACGAGAAACGAACGCGGCTGGCCGTTTACGGTGCGCGTAAACGGACCGACGAGGCGATCAGAGCGCGGCAAATGCCCGCGGACCGTTGTCCGGCGATGGTACGCGAGGTTACTGAAACGCGGTGTGTTCGATAATCGCGTTTATTATTCGAAACGCGGTTCGTGTCCTCCGAGAATACGCGCGTATTCGGGAAACGGGGCGGGTTTGTTTTGCGCCGAAAACAAAAAGGATCGTTGGGCGCGCGCGGCCATTGTACGTACACGGAGAAGCTCACGAAACGTATTCGCCGACGTTCGTATCGGTCGCGCGTGATTTCGCGGCGATTCCGTGACGCCGGTGGAACGTTCCGCGTCATATATCGTACGGTCACGCGCGTACCGACGTATTTTCCACCATATTGTACGGCGGCGGCGGCTGTTGACGAGGCCGTGGACTTGACACAGTTCCCGATCACGGTTTTTACACCCACGCACGGTTTTCGTAGAACGCGTCTTCGGTTAATTGGTCCGGTCATCACCAGGAACGCTCGGGGCGACGGCCGTTTGACGCGTACGACGAAACACGAGAAGACACCGGGGGGGGAACGAGAAAAAACGTTTATAATCGCTTTATACACCCGGACGTTATGCCGCTCCGCGTTTATACGAAAAACGCGTTATTGAACGGCGATAATGTGTATACGCGTCAAAACGAATTCGGGCGCGAGGTCTACAGGACGCGTGTGTTCGTAAGTCGCGCGTATTTCGTGCCGTCGGGGACGTTCGTCTTTTTAATCGAACGTGATTCGGTCCGAGGTCGCGACGTCTGTGTAGTTACCCCGGCGCGTGCCCGTCTCCGACTCTTCCCCGTTTCGGACGGTTCACTCTCTCACTGTATTACGCGCACCGAAACGACGGCGGCCCATCATCGGTTACCGAGGTCGTTCCAATATCCGTAATACGTCGCCCGCGTACGTTTTTTATTATCGTTACTATTCGGCGCCGGGATCGAACAATGCCGTCCGCCCGGTCCGTTCGCCGTTACCGAATCGCGTAATCCGAGCGCGTTTCCGCTTTCCGGACGGTCTACCGATCTACGTTTGACGGAGCCGATCGTCGTCGTTGCTTTTAAAAGTCCTCTCCTCCTTCGGGGGGGGGGACGGGTTAATCCGATAATCAACCTAACTGAAGTTGGCTGTGTAACGTTTCGGAAACGACGATGGGTTATTTCGTACGCGAAACGGACTGTACGGAAGTGGCGTTTGTATTATTCGCAATACTCGGCGTTTGAATAGAGCCGACGCTAACCTCTACCTACGCTCGCGGTCTATTCGGGCCCGTGCGTTCGTTCAGCCTCATAACGGATCGACGAAAAAACCATCAACGCCGGCAATTTTTATCGTCGCGCGCACGCTCGGCGTCCTTATCGGAACGCACGCCAGTCGCCACGCGCGCCATTATCGCGCGAAAATCGTTCCTCGCTCCGGTTCGTCGGGCGAGTTCGCCGTCCACTCGTCAACATTTTCCCAGCCGCCAAACGTCGATTTCGTATCCAACGGTCGAATCTCGTTCGGTTACGGGCGTACGGATAATAACGCCGGTCTCCTCCTACACACATCCCGGCCGTTGTTCACGGTCGGGTTATAGGCGGCGGCGAAAATTCCAAACCAACCGGCGTCGAGTTTCGAACGCGTACGTATCACCGCCGACCGTGCATGATCGGGAATGGGCTTGGTTTCGCGTACGACGTCGTTGAAAGTTTACCGTAGTAATTCACGCAAAACGTATCGATCGAAAGGGAGAAATCCGGAAACGTATAAAGCGAATACCCGAAAACGGTTTACGCGTCCCGGGCGAACGCGTTTCGCAAAACGTGCCCGGGGGAGAGGGCTACGGATTATTATTTAACACTAATCGCGTCCGTACCGGAATTACGTTACGATCGTGACAAGCGCGTAACGATTTCACTCGCGCGTTTCGATTCATTATTGCCGTACACGTACATATACAGTGTACGACGTTATCTATCGGCGTGGCCGTCGGCCGACAATACCGTCGGCCGAGTATCGACGAATTCGAAACGGTCCGGCGCGTTAGGGGAAAAGCCTCGCCGCCCGTTTAGTTCGCTACGGGCGAAGAGTGCCCGGAGTTCGTGGTAGAGACAACCTCGTGGCGGCGTAAGCGATTTCCATTCGCGGCACGCGTTCCGTTCGCCGACAACACCGAACCTACGGCGGCGACAATCCTTACACGGGCTCGTCCCTACGTACCGAAATTACGTCGGCGTCCCTTTGTTCGAAACGTATTAACGCGTAGTTGAATATCGATTCGGCATTCCGAACACGAACGACGATCGTAGGTAACCTTCCTTTACGACGGACCGCCGGGAATCCTAGTCAAATAGTTGCCGAAATCCGCGCGGACCTAACCCTAATTCACGTAACAGGTCCGAACGGCCCGACCCGTAACCGTAATTACACACCGCCAAATAATGGCGCCGTCCGGCGCGTGAACATTTCTCGTTATCGTTCGTCGCCGTCTGCGACGATAACGCCTCGGCCGATTCACTTCCGTGCAATCGATCACGCGCGACGAGATAATACAATACAACGATTCTCGCGACGAGAAAGCGAATAATGCGCACGCGCGCCGCGAACGAGAAATCTGTTTTTTTTTGCCGTTATCGAATCGTCGAACGCGTAATACGCCGCGCGGTTCCGACCGAATGGACGTTATCGTCGCGCGCGGAACGTGAAACGGCAATTATTCGCCGCCACCGCCGTGTAAACCGTTTCCTCCATGTATCTACCATTTTCCCTTTCGTCTTGTGTTTACGATTATTACGGACGCGAAGCGACGGTTTTTCGGTTTTCGACGGTTCAAATCGTTCTCTCCGGGATTTTGCCGGCTATTCGAACGGTACCGCGACGCGCACATTTACGGCGCCTTCGGTTAGGAACGGGTGAGTAACGACAGTAGGCAGGGCACGCGGCCGATAAAAACGAACAAACCGCGCGCGCACGAGTCGGCTGGTTTTGAACGATCGGCACGGTTCGTTAATAACGGGCGCTCCCGTCTTTCAGCGCCGGACTGTTGCGCCAGCAACGGCAAACTGTTGCCCATCGAGACGCTGCATCCCAACTGTTTCCCGATACCCGTGCCCGCCAACGACCATTTCTACTCGAGGTTCGGCACGGCGTGTCTGCCGGCCAAGCGGACCGTGTCGTCGGACGATTTCGGGTGCACGCTGAAGCCGCAACAAAAGGTCCGGTTAGCGGTTAGCGGTTACAGGGACCATCACTGACGTTTCGTTTCCGCGTTGCTTAGGTGATAGCCACCACGCATTTTCTGGACGCGTCGCTCGTGTACGGCGCCACGGGCCAGACGGCCGGTAACCTGCGATCGTTCCGGGCGGGCAGAATGCGGGCGCAGATCACCCGGGACGGCCGGATGTTCATGCCGAACGTCAACACGCCCACGCAGTCGTGTAACGTGGCCACCAATTCGGAGGTGTGCTACAGATCAGGTAAACGTCGGCCGTTATTTCGGGGTAGCGTACGAACGGGGTCGTTTTTCGTCCGCTCGAGCCGAAATCGTCTGCAGGTGGTTTTTTTTTTTTTTGGGGAGGGGCCGTTGTGTGTACGCGCCAATATTGCTAACGGAACGTCTAACGGATTTTCGTCGCCAATTCGTTCGTTAAACGGCCGCGCGCCGTTCCGTCACGTCCCGTTACCGGCGCTTTTTTCGGCCGACCCACTGTCCGCCGAAAAACGGCGCCTCGGGGAATACGCGATTCCGCGTCCGGCCAACTATTAAATCGTCGTCATCGTACGGCGCCGCCGGTCGCGTTCGCAATCGGACGATTGCCGTGCACGTTGTGTAGCCCGGCCGCGTTCCAGACGGCGCGGTAACGTGTACCGTTTTCGCGGACGTACGGCGGAACATATACGTATATAACACGCGCGGATACGATCGTTTCCCGTCCGTAAACGTTTCGGCCATCGTCCACCCGTCGACGGGATCCCGGTAACTCCAACCCTGTTTTCCACCGAACAGGCGACGGCCGAGTGAACCAACATCCCGACATGGCCGTGTCCCAAGTGGCCCTGTTGCGGTTGCACAACTTCTTGGTGACGGAGTACGCGCAACTGAACCCGCAATGGACCGACGAGATACTGTACCAGGAGGCCAGGAAGGTCGTGGTCGCCGTCATCCAGCACATCACGTACAACGAATTCCTGCCGATACTGTTGGGTAAACAAATATTACCGTAGCGCGCGCGCTCCATCCATAAACGGTTACCCCATTTCGCGGGTCCGACCGCGTGTACCGTTCCGCTTTGCGTGTACGTCGTCGTCGTCAATTCGTTTCGTCCCAAAATTTACTCCCCACCCCCGTCGAACTCTCCCCGTCGGTTATTATTCGCTTCCGTGCCGCCCCCCTACGGCGACTGGGTTCCGTTTCACTCGACCGATTCCAGGTCGACAATCGCGTCGTCGTCACCGCTCGTAGGTCCCTTGTAAAATGTACCCACCGTCTCTCCCGTCGGTACCATTATCGACGGACGTTCGCCGCGCCGACGAATAACCGAACGCGCGCGCGTTTTAAACCGTCCGATTTCCGCGCCATTCAGGTGAAAACTACGTCCGCGAAAACGGTCTGTCCACGCTGAAACAAGGCTACAGCAATCAGTACAACTCGAACATCAACCCGTCGACGCTGGCCAGTTTCGCCGGTGCGGCGTTCCGATCGTTGCACAGTCTAGTGCCGTCCGTTTTCAAGTAAGCCGTGGTAGAGACGGATCTCGTCTCGGCGCGTTCAACTTATACGACCGTAACACGTTTGGTACGCGACATTCAGCTTGGTGAACGAGGACCGCGAAAACGGCGGTACGCCGACCCGGTTCAGCGAATGGATGAACAAGCCCGGTATCATTCAGAGGCCCGGCAACTACGACATGTTCCTCAGAGGCATCGCCACCCAACCGCAACAAGCGCAAGACATATTCTTCACCGAGGAGGTAAGCGCGCCAACGATCGCGCACGCGCGCTAAAACGAATCGGCACGGGCGTTGTAAACGGACGATCTCGTTGGTAGATCACCGACTTGCTGTTCAGAGCCAACGGGCCGCTGGGACAGGACTTGGTAGCGAAGGACATCCAACGCGGCCGGGACATGGGCATACCGTCGTACAATCATTTTAGGACGCTGTGCGGATTACCGAAAGCGGCGGCTTTCGACGACCTCCGGGACGTCATGGACGAAGAGGTAACGGTGCGCGAACGGACCGCGGCGAACGTCCCTAACGTTTACGACGTTACAGCGGATCGACCGGCTGGCGAGGATATACCCGACGGTGGACGACGTCGATTATCTGGTGGGCGGCATGCTGGAGAGGATCATACCGGGCACGCTCACCACGCCGTCGTTCAGATGCGTGCTGGGCGAAGGGTTCTTCCGGTACAAAGTGGGCGACCGGTTTTTCTACGAGTACGACATATCGCCCGGCGCCTTCTCCCCGGGTAAGCCAACGCGCGGATTATACGCGCGTCCCTTGCACCGCGGATCGGTTAACGTCCCTGCGTGTCCAGCGATCGGTGAACCGTCGGAGGACCGCCGACGCGAACGAACCGAATAAAACGGCGCGCGGGGAATATGACCGTAGGGACGAGCGGTACCCATAACGCGGGTAGATGTGCAGACCTAACCTAACGGACGGCCAAAGAGCCGGTCGGAGACTAACGCCGTGTCAATCGAACGCGTTTTCGCGTAAAAACTGGTCGGCGCCAGTTCACCTAACCCCTCGCACGTTCTCGTAGCGTGTTGTTGTCGCCTAATGCGTACGCCGCGTGGTTTACAGATCAATTGTCCGTCATCAGGAGGTTCTCGTTGTCCACTCTCATATGTCTGACCGGCGATAACATACAAACGATGCAAAGGAACGCTTTTCTTCAACTCAATCCCGGGTAAGTGTACAGTTTGTACCGTTCGAAAAGCCGACGCGACGTATCCATCGGCGTACGTGAGAACGTACGCGCGGAATCGTTCGGCCGTTAGTGTTTCTCCGATCGAACGGCCGGCGTACGGTATGGTCGGAGCGAAATCGCGAAAACCCGACGGCCGGACAATAACGGCGACGTTTTTTTCGCCGTACGCGTAAACGACCGAAACCGTCGGGTTTTCCGCGTTCCGGTCACGAGTGTACGGCGTGTTTGGGGAGGCGCGCACGTTTAACGAAAACGGTTTTTGTACACTGGCGCACGGTGTGTTTTAGGAACGCGTTGGTACCGTGCCGACAAATTTTGGCCGAGTTAGATCTGTCGCCGTGGAGATTCAACAGTTGATCACGGCGTACGCGCCAAGTCCGGGCTAACGAGCGTTGAACAAAATGTCGTCGTCGTCGTCGCGTTTGTGACATATATATATATATATAAACATATATTGTGATTGTGTATAAATAATTTCGTATAGTACCGGAAATTAATTTTAAGTATCGTTTACACAGTCGGATAAGTTTAAATTATTATTATTATTATTATTATTATTATTATTATTATTATTATTATTGTGGTTTATACCGCGTTACCAGAACTTCGGAATCGTCGGATTATTATTTTTTAAATGACCTTTACTTAAATCGGACATAATCTACGTACGCTTAGTTTGTTCAATGTACGCGTCGTTTTACCGAAACAAATTACCGTGCCAATAACGTTTCGTTTTTCTGTACATACTTTTCAAATTCGAAAATATACGTAACGTACGCGTCGTTCGGAATGTGTCCTGCGTTTTTCGTCGTCTACGTTCGTCGCGATTCCGCCGGCTCGAAAATATCGGCGACCGAAACGCGCCATACCTAACCCGGTCCGGGCCAAACCGGTCAACGACGTGTTTGATCGTACCGGACCCTAAACTGGGATTGATTTCCGACGGTATCGTCGTACCGAACAAAAAACGTGTAACGGGGCTACAGTAAATATATTTCGCGCTATTCGCCAATCGTACACCGCAACAGCGCCGGCGTGATCCCGTTTACAAAAACCCGTCCTCCTCCAGCGTCCGTTTGATTTTCCGCGCCTGGTCCGTCCGTAACGGCGGCAACGGCCGACGGCAAACACCGCCGCTGTAGCCCAACAGGTCCATGGCGGCTTTCAGACCGGCCGGCCCGCATTCTTGCATCAACTGAAAAAACCCGAGAACGGTGTCGGCGGCTTTTTCCGTATTCGGTAACGTACGGCCGGTAACCGTTTATCGTTCGGTGTCGACGGATCGCGCGCGTGCTCTCGCGTAACCGGCCGAACGATACACGTAACCCGGTTAACCGAACACTATTCCGGAATACGCCGCGGACGTATCTAGCGCGTCCAATAACTTCGACACGCCCGCCCGAATCACGGCGGTTCTCGGAGGCGCATAGGTGGGGGTACGCGCCACTACGTTTATCGGGGCGGGCACGCGTTCGACGGGAGGGGAACTGCCCTTTTTTTTTTCCCCGTGCCCCGTTCCCGTATCGCCGGCCGAAAAACAAACGTTCGTGGTAGGGAGGAACACCGTCGGTTTCACCCCTAACCGCGGGAAATTGTACCGAAAACGTTCCGTTCGTTTACCAGCGAGTCGACGGTGACGAGCTTCCTTTGCAGTTCCACCGCTTCGGGCCACCGACCAGCCGCCGCCAATTCGTACATCGCGCACAACGGTTCGCCGAGCACGGCGGCCAGACCGTTGATGCCGCCCGAGCATCCTACAACCGAACGACGTTTACGTAAATACGTACGAGCGACGAAACCGCGCCCGATTATGTTTACCGACGAGCATGGCGGCCAGTAAATATCCGGCCGAACCGGCGACCACCTGGAACCGGCGATCGCGCGTTTCCTTGACCAGCGCCGCGAGTTTGGCCACCTGCGCAAATCCCGTCCCCGTTACCGTACCGATTCTCGCGACTACCCCCAAACACACGGGGCCCGTCAATAATACGTACGTCTTTGTCCTTCACACCGGCGACGTTCGGGTGCGCCGCCATTTCCTTCAGCAGCCCGACGCTCAAGTCGATCCCGGTGACGGGCGCCATGTTGTACACGACCACGGGCACCGGGCACGAGTCGGCCACCGACGCGAAATGATCGCGCAACGAGTCCTCCTGGAAAACACGTACGAAATACACTTGGGCGACCGTGTCCCGGACGGACGGTGCGCGCTGTTCGCCGTGCCCGGAGACGATCGCCGGTGGTTGTTTTGTTTTGTTTTGTTCCTACGCGCGTCCAGTTACCGTACGAAAACGTACCGCCAAAACCGACGATATTCGTCCTATTGGCGGCCGAGGGGGAGGGGGGCCGCTTTGAAATTGCTGTTACTTACACCGGGGGGGGGATAATTTTTTGACGGAACGGTACCGTCGCCCCTATTTTGGCCTTTGCTTTCGTTCTATATTAACGAACGCTCGTTGACCCCGGGGGGGAGGGTAAGGGACAAATCTCGCACTACGACATTCGTTATTCGATATCGTTTAGGTTATGTCCGAACATTTTCCGTCTCCCAACTTTCGGCCCCTATACCGACCACCGTACCGCGGGACGAATAGAAACGATTCCGTTTTTGGCTCGCGGACGCCGTCCATTACCGTCGTTCGCGTTCTGAAGTAGAACGGGCTCATCACCAACACCCCGTCCGCTCCGTTGTCGGCGGCGGCCTTACTGAGATCGCTCGTCGATTTGGTGGCTACCAACAACAAAGAAAACGACGAATTGATTTTCCCCGCCGTACAAAAACGCCCAACATATAGCTTACATTCGCACGTGGTGCCGGCAATCAGCAAACGGTCCTTTCCGATCATGGCCCGGATTTTGGACACCATCGTCAATTTTTCGTCCGCCGTCAGATACGGCCCTTCGCCGTTGGTGCCGCCCACGCAATACCCTGCGACAAACACGAAGGCGTCACGTCGGACACGAAATTCGTACGGTACGATCTAAACATACGTAGACGGGAGCGGCGAACGACGACGGCGGCCGTCGGAATAACGGGAAAACGTAAAAAGGCTTTTTCGGGGCGGGGGGGGCGTTTGTCGGCGAATGTAAGACGGACGCACGCGTCGATAAAACGCATACGCGCTCGGCGACATTTTCGAAAAAAAAAAAAACAAAAAGAAATAATACCGTAGATAGGTTTCCCCTGCGTACTAGAGCCGTCCTCGCCACCGGTGTACGGTCGGTACCCACCCAACGGCCGGTCCGTTCGTAATTTCCCCCCGTAATATCGCGTCGGGCCGCCTGTTACCCAAAAACGAATCCGCCGATAACGGTAACGACGGCCGCCCAAAATACGATACCTTTGAACGGTATCCGTTCCCATCGTTGGAAATTCGCCGCCAGCGCGCCGTAGTCGACGTCGCCGTTTCTCTGGTACGGCGTGGGCACGGGCACGAACACTCCGGCCAGATCGAGACCACCGCCGGTGTACCGGCGGCGCGACACGGCGAAGAGCAGCGCGTTCGGGACGAGTAAACCGCGCATCACGACCGGTGGTTGAGTTGTGGACGTGACGAAGCCCGGACGACGGACACCGAAGCCCGCGAAAACCTACGTGCGTGTAATCCGAGACGGGTAACGCGACCCGGCGGTTTTCGATGTCCACTTTTCTCCTTTCAACCGTAATCCGCCGCCGCGGTTTCCGTAACGGCCGCCGGACGGTAACAACACCGCAGGCTAACAGACGCGCGCGGTCGTCTCCCGCCGGTGCGTTCACGAAATTGTCGTACGTCGTAACTGGCGTTCGGACCAGTGTGTGTGTATGTAAAACGACGACGAGAAAACAGTCGTCTACGAAAATCCGTCCGGGTTTTCTAGATGGACGATAAACGCTTTTGGGCTGTTGGAACTCGCCGGCGCAAAACGTTCGTAACTATTCCGGCGATCGCGCGGTCTGCCCCGAAAGTCCGTAGACGTCCCGGGGGGGAGGGGGGAACCGTACTCGTTAACGTTTCGGACGCGAGATGAGGGTAACCCGTCGTCACGCCCACCTCCCCTTAAATGAAATACCTAACCGCGCGATTCTCGTTACGCCGACCACAAACGCGTATTACGGTCTCCACGTCGCCGCAAAACTAAAATACACGTTTAACGAGGGCGCCGTACGGTTCGTATGGAACAAATACGCGGTACACAAATATTCTTAATAAAACCAACGGCCGGCCGTACTAAAGAAATCGTTCGAGAACGTTATAAATATCGATGTATACGAACGCCGACGTATCCGCGACAAAAACGATGCGAACAACGTAGACGACAAATAGTCGAATTTGACGCGCGCGCCATATTTGTTAAACGTAAACGCAATTCTTGTACTAAAATATTACGGTAGGTCCGACCGACGCTCTGACGAACATCACACACTCGATACTCTGCGAATATCACGCGTGGACGCGATTTACTGGGACACTATCGAGAATTACCGAGGATTTCTCGGATTGTTTGTTCATAATGCGTCTCTCGATCGTTTCATATATAAACAAGATGTAATTATAACCGTTTCGTTTATAAGAACGTTCGCGGTTATTTATATAAAGACAATCGTTGCCGCGTAATAATGTCCACAACGCCCGAAATCTCGCTCGCCCTATTTGTCTACCGGTTCTTTAATGGTATCCCTTGTCGGTTTTTTTCGAGTTATTACGACGACGCCAAAACGGAAAACGCGTTTTCGTCCACTATCGTTCCGTTTCGGTTGCACGCTACTCGTACGGCGCGAACATTATTTCCGTAAATATCCGTACGGTTTTTTTCCGTACCACGCGTACGTCGGACGAACGTCCCATGGACGTGGCTTCGCTTTAAGCCCAATGGCTACGGGCCGTTGTTCCACCCATCCGCCGTGTAACGATATCCACGGATATATCGTACGTGTAATAACGATCGCCGGACGTCGTTTCCTATTACGCCGTCCTTGCGATGACGTTTTAACGAAATACGGGACGACGATCGGGTCGCCGGCGATACCGTTACGGACAGGGAATTGTAGCTAAGAAGAAATTACGTTTACGCCGCGGGGGGGAAACCGATTGTTCGATGTAAATACGGATATTACGTTTATTGTAAAATTATATCGTAACGTTCAACGTCGTCCGGGGCTCCGTTCGTTAGATTACGGTTGTTTAGCGATAAGGTCTGTATAGTCGTACCGACCTGTTCGATGCAGACCTAGTCAGTCCCGTTTTTCTATGTCGTCCACAATTAAGGCGTATATAACCGGTTTCTTTTATACTCCGTCTGTATTCTCGCGTAAGTTTTTTAATTGTAAAGATGGAGCGTGCGACGGGGACCGTGTCCGGCGGCCTTTCGGTGGACAGGTCGGTGTGATGTGTCCGTAATATATATATAACTTTTTCTTCCCTCGCCATTTCGTTTTGGCCGGTGAAATTACGACAACGGAAATAATAAAATCCCGTTTTTCGTGGATCTCGGGCCACGGGTTGGCGCGACCCACGGGCCCCATGGCGGATCGTCAAACGACGCTCCTCCGGTGACCCCGGAGCGAGACGTCGCAACGTTCGAAAGGGTATATATGGGACGCGTGTTGAAATATCGGAAATATCTAAAACGACGGACGCGTACCGCGCAACGGTCCACGTAATTAGACGGGAGCGTAATTTCGTGCGATTCGTCGCGACAATCTGACCGGACAATTACGCTACAAACGTTTACGTCCGTCCGTCGGTAGACCAATAGGTCAGACCCGACCGGTCGACTGGATGACGTCCGATCCCTTAACGGATAACTCTCGCATAACGTGAGATCACCACGTGACGGAAGTCGGTATTCCCGGGGACCGAGAGCTATATTGTTTACGCCAAGATTTCCGCGTTTCGACTCGTTTTCTAATTGCCAAATTCCGTAAGTCCCGACAACCATTACTCGGCTAATCTTTCGCTTCGCCTAGTACACTCGGCTAATCGACACCACCGGTATGGTTAGTAGTCGCCATTCGGTATTTACAATATTCCAATTCTCGCCCGACAATTATCTGCGCGACGATTCGTTAACGTAAACTTTCGCTTTTCCAAATTATATCGGCCGTGTCCCTATTTCGAGCCATTCTCGTTCGTGTTTGTTTGCACTCGTGCCGCCATCTACTGGCGGGACCAAGTACCGAGTTGTTTCGGAACCTTTTGGTCCGGCCATGGGGTACCGGAGTAATTCGTCTATACGTGGCCAGTGCGTTTCGCGCCAACGACCACGGACGTGGTGGGTGACTGGCAAAGGAGAACGGCGATTTCGGATTGAAGACAAATGTCGAAGGATCTCGAATTTCCGACTTCGTAGCGCCGACGGAGAGAGTAAAACTAGAAAAAATGATGACGTTCGCCGACGAACTATCGTCGATTTGTAGAATTTGAGCACGCCGTGCAACACTATCGGAGGAACGTAACGTCTAAGTGCCTAATCCTCTCCGTCGTGGATACCGTTGACCCGGTATAACGCGTGTAGACGGTTACGGCTGGCCCATCCGCCCGGGGACGTAATTTCGGTACGCCGCCATGCCGGGATAGCGTGTCGAGCGAACGTGGGGAAGTATCGCCCACTCGAAAACCGCGTGAATAATTCGGGCCGGTTTAACCGGAGACGCCGGCGGGTTTGTTTCGGGTATTAAACATTCATCGTCGGCAATCGGAATAATATACGCGGAACAACCGACGTGGAAAAAGTCGTCCCGCGCAAACGTTTTCCTCTCTAGTTTTTTTTATTGTTGGCTCGTCGTAATATATACGACAGGGGGACGGGAAATTTTTATAGTTTTAAGCGTTCGTCCATTTTTTTTTTTTTTTTTTACCAATCGTT
>JAIPRN010004226.1:0-16260 GCA_025469175.1 Geopemphigus sp. TES_GeoC_2020 | reverse complement strand
TATATATATATATATATATATATATATATATATATATTGATATAAACATAAACTCAACCTTTTGAAAATATTTATCATAATCATTAAGTTTGAAAACTAATTGGCATCGTTCATAATCATTTTTCGTACAACGATTTGTCAATATTTTTTAATTAAAAATATTATTAAAAACCGAATCCAATTTCGAAAAGCTACCACCTAACAAAAATGTCACTGAATTCAAAGTTTTTTAGCGAATAACAATTATTAATTTACAATTTGGGACAGTTTGTAACACTTTTTCTGTACTTGATACAATTTAAAACTAAAATCGTAAAGTTGTCGCATGATTATTTTCCTGTTTAGTTATTCAAATTCGAAATGTTCTAAACACGCGCTATTGATAATAGTTTTTGAGAATTACTAAATTTTAACGGCGTAATAATTATAGCGATAGCCATAATTATATCGTAATTATTAATAATAGTCACGATAGACGAAGAAACGACAGAATGATATTTTTTTGGTATTTTAATATTATTACCTCTGTCCGAATACCATTACGCGGTCATGAAAACGGCGAGTTACAAACAACGCAAGTGACGGCTTTATTATACGTCATCAATCTTCTGACTGCCGGATTCTTTTTTCACACACCGATTTTCCGGGTTGACCATTATACTATACATACTTACACGTATACTCTTTAGTTGTTTCATTTATCCGAGTGGTCGGCCAACACACACAGACGCCAAACTCGACATGTACATACCACAAACCACCCGGACTCCGGAAAATCAGACTACGTGGCTTTCGACCATATATTTCTGTTTGTTTTTACATCTTTCGCTATTTAATTACTCATAGACCACTTCCAAGCCTTAACACCGACAATCCACCAAAATGGTCGAGGAAAAAATAATATTCGTTGATGTCCGACGTGTACGTTTTTTATGCGACTTCATATATATTTTAAGGTTTCGCAAGATTTCAATTATTTTTGTTATTAAACGTACGATGATTTATAAATGAATAATTACCGATGTCTAATTTATTCTTATTCTACTTATTATTATTATTATTATTATTTATTATTGTTCGACTTATAGTTTAAATGAATAACATTTTCACAATTGAAAAAACATATACACACTCGAATAAAATGTTGAAAATTTTCAACGAATAATTGACTCAATTATATATTTATCATATACTAATTGTATCAGGTTACATTTTTACCGTTTTTATAGTTATAAGTATATAACTCATACAATAAACATGGCAGAAACATACAATATTTTATATCCATTTATATTTAACCGACAGGAGTGAAGGCGACGAGAATTAACATATTACCGGAATATTATTATAATAGATATTTTTAAAAAGAAATATAAAGAGTTAAGGATGGCAAATACAAACGAATAAAAAGGGTTACAAAAAAAATATAACTAGAGTTTTAAATTTTATAGTAATAATAAAAAATTAATTTGAAAAACGATTTCGATTGATGTTAGTGATTTATTATAATTAATGGGTACTATAAGAATTCAATTTTATTTAAAGGGTTTTTTTCTGTAATTTGTATGTGTATATATTAGCTCTGGTTTGTGCAGATCATCGAGATTTTCTCGTTGACTCACAGCACCAACCTGGCCTTTGATCTCGAATTTAAGTCCACTGGTGCTGTTTACCATCTCTTAAGAATATAAATTGTATTTTTGTCCTAGTCATTAAAAGTTGTATGTGTTAAAAAACAAAACATATTCCAATATGATTTTTAAAAACAAAAAAAATAACGTGTATATGTATAAGTCCTCAACTAATAAGAATAAAATCGTTAAAACCAATTTAGCAAAATACAAAAAAAGGATTTAATTAATTACGTATTTCGTTTATAATTTTGAACTAAATTTCGTCATTACGGTCAAACATGTATATTCACGTCGGAAAAAAACGTTATAAAAGTGATTGACATTGATCGACATAATTGAAATGTATTTTGGTTTAGTCGTTATTATTTTCAGTTTATCTAAAATGTTCAACGTATTCCAATATTGTTCGAATACGTCAATTTCTGGACACTTTAATGGGACGACAGGATACTAAAAACCCAGGCAACATTCTATTGTCATTATTAATCCCGTCTCTTTTCTGCGTGCCGACTTCATGTCCTCCGTTTTAAAACGGCACTAGAAAATGTTATTCGTTCTTCTTGGCTTCTGATGCAACACACGCTGACACGCACACACATTTCGCTTTTCATTCTCTGTCGTCGCGCCGCAACCGTTAATTGATATTGTCCCCAATGGAGCACTTTTCGAGCAGAGCGAAAAGACAACAAAAAATAATAATAACCTACGTAAAACCCACAGACGTCCCGTCATATTGTACATTTTTTTTTTTTACATTATCATTATTTTTCCTAAATTTTCTGTCTCCATGGCTTCTTTGTTCAATCTTTCACTCGACCGACGTTGGGTCACAAAAAGACATTCGCCATACACACACACACACACAATATATATATAGCGTTATTATTTTTTTACAAGAAATATGTATATTATAAATGTATATAAGTATGGTACAATTTAAACGTCCAGAAGAAATTGGTAAAAACAAAATCGAGTTAAAAAATTAAGCTGTTCTTATCGCGCAAAAGTACCGGCATTTTGTGAAACGTCTATCGCCAGAACACCGAACAAATTAAATCGAAATAATAATTATTTTTATTTCGGAAACCAAAGAATATCGGAAAATCGTTCGGAAAATATATAAATAGGAATTGCACAGAGGTGACCAAGTACTAGAATTGCCAGGATAAATGTAAAACAAATAAGTGCCAACCAAAACAAACAAACCGAAAAGATTATTACGACCAAATAAATTGTTATCACTGATTATAACGGTATTCTTATAATTAGGGCTAGGCATTTATAAGTTTTGCATATTCTTAGTAAATTGTAATACAATAATGGGTTGGTGTATTAGGACTTGCTGACGAAAATCGCTATGACTTCGCCCGATTTAATATTTTTGGAAATATTTATTCAACATATACAATTTTCTCATTCAATAGATCATTTTTATTATCTTGTAAGAAAAAACGTTTTTAAATTGTTTAAAAACAACTTATAAAATTGAAATAACCGTTTCCTTAAGCAGGATATTAGAATGAATTTGAGAAAACATTTATAATATCGTAAAATGTATAAATCATAATGGATATTTAGCATTGTTTCTTGATATTTTCATGCGATTTTCGTGTTTGTAGCAAAACAGTACTGTACAACATGCGAATAACGCTATAAACTTTTTATTTGAATAATAATCTAACATTTATTATGTACAAAATATACACAAAAATAATATACATCATATCGAGACATTTAATCGTACTTATATAGGTAAATTGTTAATTTATCATTTAATAACTGTTAACGGTGCTTATATATAAAACGCATAAACGTTTGATTAAAACATATTAAATTTTTGATTATTTAGTTTTTTATTTACGTCTAAGATAAAAGTTTTCGTCTCATATTTTTAATGTTCGTATCAGACACTTCAGGCGCACATTTTCGTGCACATTTGTTGTGTTTTGACAGCAATGAATCTTATATTAATGTACACGTAAATTTTCGAATAACCGAGATGCGCCATAAATACACGTTAAGCACCCCTGACGAATAACAATCTTTTGAAAAAAATACGTTTATCTGCCATATTGGCACGCTTTGGATTCTATTTTGTTTAACGACGCGAGAAATGTAAATCCGAAACCCCGCGAATACAATGAAAGGTATAGAACGCCGAGGAAAAAACTAACGTGTTCGTTCACGTTTCAAATTTTTCTCTACCTCTCGTTCTCTTTTAACGTTCACTGTAACTTACACCCTACCTTTTGCCGTCACTAAGCAATCCGGATTTATTTTATTCGTAATTATTTTTTTTCATCTCACGTCCCTTATTCATATCTACGTCGGCTTTATACCAACAACTTTCTTATTTCAGACAAAAACAAAAGAACGTCAAGCGTACCATTACTAATAGTTACGATCGAATTGTATATTAACACGATGCGAAAACGGAAAAAATTATGACGCATGTACATTGCATGAATATTCGTCGCGTTTATAGTTTTAAATAAATAATCGGTAAATCAATTACAAATTGAAGTTAAGTTTTCTCGCGAAAATATTAATACATCTTAGCCGTGGCACTTATAAGTCCCGAATATGTTCCCAAGTAAGTTAGTTCACGTAACCGGGATTTTATTCAGTGAGTGAATGGTAATAGAGAGCGATGTTTCACTGTCTCAAAATAAATAAACATTTATCTGTACGCAGATTTCGTTCGCATAAATATAATTACAAATTAAAATGGATATACTACGATAATGTTACACATAAAATACGACAAATAAAACGTTATCATTTTTATATTTTCGTTTGTTTTTTGAATTTGTCTACAAAACTGATACGGCTCGATATATTATCGATAATTCTCAAAACCAGTTTTGAAGACTCAAGAGGATGAGTAATCACCCATACATCGTAACATATTACACACACACACACACACACACACATATATATATATATATATATGATATAATAATAATTATTATATGCGTGGGTGAGCCTAAATTTTATTTATCTAAACTTTGTCATTTTAACGTTTTTATTCAATCATTTTATCCGATGAGTGCCACACAGAAAGCCACATACTCTAGGAAAAATAAAAAGTTCCCTGCGAATGGCGCGTGCACGTTTGGTGTATTATATACGATGCGTGAAATGTAAACCCGTAAAACAAATTTGCGCGGAATATTGAAGCTCCGTTCAATAGTATAGAAAACGCAGGGGAAAAATGTATTCATCTGTCTGCCTTTTTCATTTTAATCATTTAAAAACTTTTGACTTCTTTTATCGCAATTACTTATAACAAAGTATACAATATAACACCGTGTCAATGACGCAACTATTTAATTAACAGCAAATTGATTTCAGTGGAGACATTTAATAAGGCACATAATAAATTTGATCAATTTGTCCAAAATAAAATGTTTCGAAAAATATAATTAATTTAATATCGTATATAAATTCGAGGGTCATTTTATTTTTTGATCAATACAAATATAATGAACGCAATAAATTAATTTTTTTACGCAGTCAAATTATATATATTTATAACATCGTTTAAAATGTGATTAAGTACGTCTTAATATGAATAATAAATTGATTATCTGCAAAGCATTAACTTTATCCCGATTCTTTATTTTTATTATTTAAAGGTACATATTGTATAATTTCAGTAAAGTAAGAATATATTTGTTACGAATTTGAAAGTGAAATATTGGTGATATCTGAACACTCTTTATGTGATAAATACTAATCATTGATTCCGGTACAACAATGTACTGTAAATTTAAAAATAATAATATATAACTAATTTACGAGAATAACTATACGAGGAATATTACAGTTAATTTATATACATTCAATGTCCCTCATGACGGCTTAATATACAAATATAATATTATATATATATATATATATATATAGGTTTCTGTGTGAATATAATGTGAAAATATTGATATTATAAAATATTATTTCACATAACGGATGTATGAAAAAACGACCAGCACAACATTTTATAATATTATAATTGTTGCGACAGCGAAAATCGAATAATACAAAAGGAATAACTGGCGATGAAAAATAATAATAATAAAAACGTGTTTTTTGGCAAACAACGAGTTCACTATTTTCCGTGGGGAACAACATAACATACACGCACGTGATAACGAACGAAAGATGACAGAATATTGTACACATAAAAGAAAACTGGGTATTTTCTCCACACATGAAATAATACAAAAACCGATACAACGGATAACTTTAAATAGACAAACAATCATAGGCGTGCGCCTGCACGTGTGGCCAACCGATTATCATCTACTCTTGGTGTTAACATAAATCAGTATAATTTAATTGATTTTGTTAAGCCTCTCCGACAATTGTTCTTTAATATATTGTTTTATGAACAAATATAAAATACTCGAATTTTCTTGAACGTGTGGCATTTTTTATTTCAAATACGACGGAGGTATAGTTTAAAGAAACTAACATAAAAGTTAAATGTAATTATAACTTTGTAAACTTGCTGAGATTCGTTATTAAAAATTATGTTTAAAAAGGTATGAAGTTAATTAAAACGTTATAGTTTCTTAAATTTATCAAAGTAATATATATATAGTAAAAAAGTCATGAAAATTACTAACATAAAATTCAATTGATACGTTAGTAACTTGAAACTTTCCCCAAATTTTAATTTGTAATAATATATTAATGAAAGTTTTAAATTATATAGGTTATTTATATATATAAAACGTTAAATATTTTAAATGATATTATTAAACGTTGAAATACTTAATAATACATAATTAATATTTTCATATAAGTAATATACTGTTAACGTCAAAACGCATTTGCGTTTTTTTTTATATTAAAATAAGTAAATCGACAGTATAATTTATACAGCTATAATAATTTTTATTTAAATTATATACATTAATTATACGATTTATTTTTTAATTTAAATCATGAAATACGATGTATAATTTGTATTATCTCTCAATATTAGAACTTTAAAATTATTATTCAATACTTGTATTTAGTTTTTACAAATTCAAATCTTATTATGTAGCTAAACTTATTATTAAACCATGTTTCTGCGTAGTATATAAAATCTTAAAATATGAGTTTACTTGTTAATGATAATGTAAACTTATTTATTTTTCGATCGAAATTCGTATTAAATATACCTACTAATGACAACGTTTATTATGCGCTTCCTCGAAATAAAATCAAATTTTCATAACTTTCTATAGTTTAGATTTGATGATTAGTTTATTTTTGTATTTCTATGTCGCACGAAACTTTTAAATTATATGGACGTGAAGTTGACACAAGTTAAATGTTTATTACGACATAAACTACCAGATGAGTAACGGATTTTGTAGTTAATTTACTCTCTGTTTTTTTTATCAACGTACAGAAAGTTTGATGAAACTTTTGAAGCTTACATTTAAGCTGATAAAATTTCATATTTCGTTGAAAATGCCATATAAATAATAAAACGACGTAAGTTTCTTGAATGCATTTTAAGTTGATATGTAAGATATTTCTGTTGGCTAGACTTTACAGAAAACTGATTTAAATCATTTTATGTTTGTATAAAATATATTATCACATTTTCGTTGTTCATTATATATTTATATATATATGTATGTATATATGCTTTTTACTAAAATGTGTGATAAAAAAAGTTATAAATAAAGGAAGATTCACATCGACTACAATAAGGCATTCAGAGGAAATTATTTTTAAGACATAATGTACACTGTAGGTTTATTTAATATCTCGTGTGTGTTAAAACTTAATAATACATTTTGAGAATATTGTTTTTTTGAAAACAAATCTATACGCGTTTTAATTTTAATAGTATTTACTATTGTTGTTATTACTTTATTCGGCGTGTTAATCTTGTGTATCATAAAATAATATTTAAAAAAAACGTATTCTTTATAAATATAATTTTGTAATTTTCAAATTTCGTAAGGAATTTAAATAAATACATTTTCATTGAATATATTACGTTGACTTATACTATATATAGCATCTTTTGTAGAAAATAATGCGATTTTGAATATTCAAATGGAACGAATAACATTTGCTGACTACTGTATTCAAATATTTTGCATCCGAAGCAAAAAAAAACCTATGTTTAGTTGACCTGATTGTATATACGATTCAATCCAGTTTAACGACCGGATGACTTTTAAAATTATTATTACTTTTGAATAGTCCTATGTTTTTTTTTGTTTTGACAAATGACGGTAATTAAATAAATTCGTAAATTAATATCGTGCATGCATACGTACGTATTATTTATGTTTCGTTATTATTTAAAAATGTTACGGGAGTATGTACTAATCACTAATTAGTGGTATTGCAGTCGTAGACGTACTTACCCATGAGGGGCAAAAGAGTCACGCACGGTGTTTAATTCCATTAAGGAGAGAGACATCGGCAAAGCTCCAAAGTTGTCCCATCAAACAGATTCTACAGTAGGTAAATGTAATTATCAAATTCAGGCCGTATTTTCGTTGCCTACTGTAAGAATACAATAAATTTAAAAACGTTACGAATTGTCCTACACATAAATATTTTATATAAATTAGAAATACATCGAAATACTTAACGAGATAGTTCATTATGAACAATAAAAATAAAAATTGACCATGCTAACCATTGTTAGGCTATATTTCATAAAACAATTCCACAGTTTTGTTTGACCAATGAAAAAAGTAATATTATAGATAAAGCCATACTATAATGCTTATTTCGTATTTTCTTTTGTCACGGATTCAATTTATATTTTTACAGAAAAAAAACACGTAAACCTATGGATAAGTTGTTTTTGTTAAATTAATCGTTTCTGTTAAGTATTTATACATTTTTTAATAATTAATTTTAATTTCCTTATTCGCATTTGTAATTTGAATGTAGTTATTAAACATCGAAACTTAATAATAATCTACCTAAATGAAATGAACAAAATTTAATATAAACTAAATGTTCCTTTTTTCAACAATTAAAATATGTTGCAATAACATATAAAATGTTAATATATATATACTTATGTTGATTTACTTTATAGAATCTTAGATAAGAATATTGTATTTTGTAAAAATTGTTAAAAAGTATTATTGAAAATTAATATTTATGTTATTATTATTGATATATAAATTTTTTTTTTACATGAGAAAAGATAAATAAGGAACTTAAAAAAAAAATAAACATCTTAATCATTTACGAAAAATATTACTTACTGTATTATTACACAATAATTATATAAGTAGTACCTACTTAACTTATTGTGTAAAATATTCTTTGTATCAATTTATGAATTGAATAATATACTATATTATTTGTATAAATTACAGTAAATGTTCCATTTAAAATTTCATTTTTCTCAAATTCTATTTCATACTTTTCGCTTACTAAATATAAGTGTATTTCTTATATAACACACAACTGACTGTTTTTAAAAATTCAAAGTGGAATCCTCACAGTAAATATTATAACTTAAAAACATGAAATAATACATTATTAAAACGTTTTGAATTTTACATTAAAACAAGTAAATACTTATATAACAATAATGATTATTTTACCGCTTTTTTTGTTTATAATTTACTGCTTTATATTGGTACTAAAATACAAAAATAAACGTTTGATTTATTCCATAAACATTGTCAGTGCTTATTTACGTGATGAAGTAATGAAAACACACATTTTGTTTTTCGATAATTACCAAAAGATAATAAAATAAAAGTATTTAGTTAAAACTCTTTACTAAACGAATAAATTATCTGCAAAAAGTGTGACACTTTTTATCGCATATAAATTATAAATTTAGTCGTGTACGTTAGGTGGTACCCTTGAAGTAAGTAATACGAATAATTATATGTAATAAGTAATAACAATAAGAATTAGAAAATAATTTAGTGTGGTTTTATTTAAAAGGGTGCCTAAATACTGGAACGTGACCTATAATTTTTTCCATCATTTACTTTTTAATCATATTGAAAGGTTTTTAATTGTTTTATAAATATGACATTTTACGCAAAAAAACTATTTTCACGATGGTTTTTAGAGAAGTCAATTTTCGTAATACAATCGCATGACATTTTTCAACATCGAACATATATATATTATATATTTAGCTATACAACATACACACACACACGTTTATTATATATGGCCCTTGTTGGCTTGAATGAGAACGTGTAATAATGTATTGTGTTACCGCATCCAGGGAGTCCTTAAAACGATCTTTTTCACTTAACTAACTCGTGGCACAATGTAAACGGTCACTTGATACGTACTCGGTAGTTGATATCGACGGTCGAATGCTTAAAGCGTCGGAAATAATTTTCTCTTTTTCGTTTATAAATACGAATAATTTATCAAGAATGAAATTGTGGGTGACTAAGAAATGGCTTATTATTAAAGCGTAATCCTAAATTGTTTGGCGCTATGACCGAACACGTTTACAAATAACAGGATACCAAACACGCTTATCAACAGTGTACATACCGTCGTGACAAATCGCGGCTGTACCAGCTGAGTGCTGAGTACGTAATCCTCGTATCGCAACCAACATTATTTCACTATGAACATGAATTATTTCGTTGAAACACCGAGTCCAAAATCGTGTTTTAAATAAAAAAGAACAGGTTACGACTCAATCTAACAAACAATGTACGACATAAAAATATTCGATAAAATTTCTGGCCGCGTATGGATGTAGGAATGATAAATATTTTGTGACCTCGGGCGTTCAACACTGTTTCTACAGAGATTCAAAATGCACATTTTCAAACGAAATTATAATAAACAATCGAATTCAGGATACTATAATAAAATTAGTAAAAAAAATTGTCAATCAAATTTATAATAAGTTATGGCTAAATCAGTATTTAAACCGAAATAAACGAAAAAAGATTTATAAAATCAAATCGAAAAAATGACGAAATTTGACATTTTCTTATTATGTTACACGTTCCTGTCAATTATATTAAATTAATATTTTATTGAATAAACGTTTACTATATGTATTGTATGTTATATATTGCATATATCTAATGCATACATAATTTTTAATGACAAATTTGAAATATTTTTTCAATAAGTTTCATTTTTAAATGACACCTTAGATTCAAATTGATATCATTAAATATTATTAATCGTAAATAAAAAACATTTTAATTACGTTTTATATTTAAAATTTTGAAAATATAATTCATAACTTAAATGTTGTAAAAAACAATTTTTCGTTATCCATATAAGCTTATTTTTGGAATTCGGTATTTTAATTTACGTGAATAGTTTTTATAACGTAAATCATAAGAATATTTAAAAATATAAGTACAATTTTATCAGAGTATATGTAAATACTGTGCCTATGTACAAGTTTCAACATTCAAAACTTAGACCATAATTTTGAACGATTTATTAAACTGGTTAGGAAATGTACGAAATCATTATTGTGTCGGTACGCAATATTACTACGGCGGAAAATTTTATTTAAATATATAGCTTACTAAAATATACGGTAATAAACAAACTTGAGAAAATGACATTTATTTTCATTAATATCATAGCTAGAGTATATAAATAAACAAATATACGCGTAAGCGCAATTTATGCGTTTTTGTAAATATCAAAATATATATGGTATATTTTATAAAATTCATCACACGCAACAACTATAAATTTTGTGTACCTGTATTCTGTTATTGATGTGATTATTATAAATGATGACGCATATATGTATTCGTGTAAAACATTAGTGTATTATTAAAAATTCGTATATTTAATAATATAACGCCGTTAGTTCACGACGTATATTGTTTAATAGGATATACTTTTTTTTTAAAACTATCTATTTGAGTTAGTGTTTTACTAATTTGTTGTTTAAAAACTTGTACTTATCAGTAACCATGCGGACCAATAATCTTTTAACGTTTAAAATTTAATTAATGGTAAAAATACGAAGACTGTAAACAACAGTAACATACTCGTTTAAAGTTATAAAAACAACGAAATTTTCACAAAAAATTAGAGTTTCCGAGAAGAAAATGTATGATGTCATTAACTCAATTTCACGTTACGATTATTTCAAAAAGACGAACTTAAGTTTCAACATTTTGTTGTAATTAGTTTTACTCATATCCATCTTATATGTATATAATTGAAAATAAGTTGTTTGTAACTGATTGTCTCTGAAACTGATACATTTATAAACAATCGAGATATTAACATTAATAATAAATGCCTAAATGGGATATACATTAATTATTGTTGCCCGTGTTATTTGATATTGACTAACTTATTTTTCCCGTTGTATTTTCGTGTTTTGTAGAGTGTTTTTCATTTATTTGGTTAGTTTTGTTCGCCGTGAGGTTTATCATCGTTTTTTTAATTCGTCATGTGACGCCCATTAAAAGGAACAAACGATTAAATGACACAAACGATAAAATAAAAAACAACGAAATATTCACGGATAGAGGAGAGACTGCAATTTACCACGAACTTAAAAAGTTTTGAGCCCTGTAAATCCGCCCGAGTATTCCATATATGACAATTGGCACCCTTTAGAGTTCTAACGAGGACTTTAATCGTGTCAAGTGTATGTAATGGTGCAAGATTATGGACCACGCGATTGAACATAATCGACGCTAAAATGTTTACCAGCTCTGTCCGATATCGAGTTGTTCACATTCCGGGAATCCTACGATTTTAAACGAATATTCGTTCGAATTCAAACGCGTGCGATGTCCCATAGATAAATCGCTACGTCCGCGCCAACAACGTCCAAGGGCCAAAGACGAAGGTTTCTGGTCTACATTTATATCGACGAACCTTTGTATCATTTACGGACAATTCTATGCAGGTTGCTTACACGTTAGATCTCCAAACACTCATACGTCTACCACCTGACCAAGAAATCATGGACATAGGCTTACCGAAAAATATTGTAAACCTATATATACGATATAATATATACAAATTTCTATACGTTTCAGTTATTTGCATCTTTTCTGAGGATATTTTTTTATGTTCGACAAATAAATAAACGTTCAATCTTTGAATATCCAAGCTTCGTATTATTTTTAATCTTTTTCGATTTGGAGATAAACCTGAATTCCAACCCGGACGATGCCGAGCAAATACCAGCTCGCATAAAATATACATCATCGCGATCATGTCAAATGTAGGTACATATGATATACATTATACTTATATCTGTTCGGGAACAACGTTATACCACTATTAAATTTGTAGCGAACAACCGGCTTCTCGAAACGATTTCTTGTCGAAATTGAAATTCGCGAGTTTTATTTGGATAGTCGAAGTGGATAATTTTTGTAAATCGATCGATTACGTTTTTTTTCTTTTTTCGTCATTTCAGAAGAATTATAGTAATTTCTAAAATCAATTCGGAACAGATTTATATTATAATAACACTTTCTGGTACGTTGAAATTAATTTCACGCTACATGGAGCAATGCACAGTTCACGATAAAACCGTATCAAATAATAAAAAAAAAAACTTAAATTAATTCGGGTACATAAATAGTGTACACGATTTATCGTCTGTATCGTACAACACGATATCGTTTAGTATAATAATATAGTCCGCCGAAGACATTTCGTTGATATCCGACGGTATGTATGTGTGTATATATAAATAAACGTGTATACATATAATGACAAATATTTTTACAACCGTCTTCAACCGAGTGAATATAAATGTATACAATAAAAGAGCACCAAAAAGAAGCTGCTTGTACATTTAAAATAGGTATTGAAATTCGAAAAGTTTGCCAAAAAGTCATCTGAAAACTCCGTGATTGTTTTTAGTTTCCTTTATCCTTCTTTCTCTTCTTCCCTTTCACGTCCCATATTCTCTCTCTCTCTCTCTTTTTCTCTCTATCTGAATTCGCTTACATTAACTCTTATACACAGTTTTGTTTACGTACATATACCGTTTCGAAAACTTATTTATTTCCATCCCTCTTGTTTCGGAATATCTTAAATTCCCGATCAATATTACCATTTGGTTCGTAAACCAACGCGCGATATTCTCTAGGTTAAACGCTGACCGGTCAATAATTTCCAAACTTCCGGTGATTTCTCTCCCTCTGTTTTTCTAAATGTACACGCGTATATAACCACACGAATTGAATTAAAATCAGCAGAAATTGAAATCTGTCCAAAACACACACACACACACACACACACACACACATAATTTTTGTAATATTTATCATTTATAGAAATAAATGTTAATATTATAAAATAGCGAAATTTGAAATTTAAGTGTAAGTAATGTGAACAAAGTATCTAATAACGATATATTTTTTAAATAATTTTTACAGCGAATTATAATTAATTATTACTTTTATAGTTTATAGTTTATCCGTGTTATGAAATATTTAAATATAAAAATCATTTTTCTGTATAGAAAAGTATTGTTTTATATTCAATAATTATGACAATGTTGAATCAAAATAACTTTCTTTTTGGTAGAGTTAAGTAGGATTTACTCTAAAAAATTAATTCGATATTTATAAAAAAGAAATGTAGATCGTAAAATTGTAATTTTTTTTTAAATTGATTCATTTGAATTTTTATTATATAGTTAAATCGATTTTATGTAACGAAATGTTCGTTATTTAATGGTAAATTAAAAATTAGGATTCGTAAAAATAATATATACAAAATGGTCGATTTTAAAAATATAATAATTATAATAATTTAATGGTAAAAGCTTACAATTATAAAATAAACTATGTTTTCACCGTGATAATAATTTATATTTTACCAGGCTTAATGGAATTTTCTGTTTGTCAATTTTTAAAAATGTTATTATGTTAACTCGAGCTTTGTTAAACCAATATCGGAATTATGCAAATTTATATATTCTTATATTCTTATTCTTTTCATTATAACTATTATTAATATAATTTTATATTTTTATTTATAATTTTATTATTTTATTATTATTATATATTTATATATTTTATTTTTTATTAAATTTTTATTATTCTATTCATATATAACAGAATTAATCCCGACTGCACTTACCTAAAGTAAACATAAGTACTCGA
Source organism: Geopemphigus sp. TES_GeoC_2020 (assembly GCA_025469175.1). NCBI lineage: Eukaryota > Metazoa > Arthropoda > Insecta > Hemiptera > Aphididae > Geopemphigus > Geopemphigus sp. TES_GeoC_2020. The sequence continues at coordinate 1,532 of JAIPRN010004226.1, read as the reverse complement.
TAATTACTAATTATCCTCTTTAATATTTCTCTGTAGAATTTACCATTATGAATTTTGAACATAAATTTGAGTTTTTAACCAATTTAAGAATATACCACCAATATGACAATGTTTGTGGATTGTTGACATTAAAAAAAAAATTGTTTGCCAAAAATAAAAGCTTATCTAATTAAACATACCTGGCGAAAATTGATTAATATTCAAAATAAACACTATCTCTGTTTAATCGAAGCAATTCGTAATAATACTAAACAGTACATCTATATCTACCTAATCCACTTATTTATGTAATTTTACGACGCGCTAATGTGAATTTCACACAATTAAAACTGTTCAAAAATGCATCTGACTCAGTGCGTTATATTTATATAAGAACATATTCTAGTGGTGTTCGTATATTATCTTCAATGGGAAAATATATTTTACTTTACATTATAAAACAAAACAAATTACGTTATGTTTAATTAAAAATATTCGGTTCTAATAAAATACATATTCGTTTAAAAAGAGTTTTTTTATTGTGGGAGAAAAGTTTATTAAAATTGCTAATAAATTATTTAAATTATTCTACAGACATTTTGCTAACAGATGTATTATAATATATTGAAAAAATATTTCGGTTATTCATTTAGTATAATACTAAAAACTATATTTGTTTCGACAATACCAAAATGTTATCTTTGATTGCGGTTTAGCGACTATATTTTTATTTATATAAATAAATAATTTTCAGTATTGTATAAATAAGTATATAAATAAAACATTTTAATATCCACCATAGACCTATGTATTATAATTCGCATTAAATTACGTATATATTATATATCGGGATAAGTCATGTAAAAAATGTTCCACTTTTCCACTCACTAGGCTTAAAAAAGATTACATTTTTTATTAAAATATAAATCGTAAAATATCTGGATAATATTGTGGCAAACATAATTTGGGAAAATAATGAATTTGGTTTTAATTAAATTTTTTTCGTTTATTACTAAATAATTATTACTGAGGTTTTTTTTTAAAGTATTCGGATAATGCATAATTAAACGATAAATCCTTTTCTTTGGATCGAAATGAAGCTTTCCGGATATCCTGAGAATGTTTTGATTAATCATTTCTGTCATCAAAAATACAAAACACAATAATAATCTATTTCAACGGAATCAATTATTCTGTTATTTATTCTATCGTATCGCACTATTTATGTGTCAAATGATCCTAATTGTAAGTAGAATTTCTTGTAAATGTCATAAATGAAAGGTATTCTTGATAATAAATAATCACGATACATTGAAAACAGTTAATTTATTACGTTTGTAACAGAAACTTATTCGTGTTTTTTTCAAAAACTTCGATTATTTGTATTTATTTTAATTTGTACGAGTTATACAGGTATATCAAAATACTAGGAATTTTTTTTTAATATTCATTTCAAGATATTGTTTACAAGGCAAATTACCTACAAGTCGTATTTGAAATCAACGACGTATTATTTGATTAAATAGTTAATTGGTCTATCGTGTTTCGTATAA